>LGAG01000724.1:392890-423146 GCA_001278395.1 Lerema accius
ATCATTTTCATCTGGTTAACACGCCGGTGCAAAACTTGTCTAGTTCGGATCCTAGACCAAGAAACTAAAATTCTTTATTTAAATTCTAGCTTCATTCAGAATTGAACCGTTATAGGTCCGGTATGGTAACTACTGCGTCAAGGGTCGGCAGTTATTTGTATGGAGAGTTTTTCTATTCTCGATCTGGGTGTGTGTATAACTTTGTGTATGTCCACGATACCCATGACATAAGCAATCCTATTATATAAGTAGTGTTGGATTTGAAGTTTGTAGTATTATTTCTACGAGTATTATTTAAAAACACACATGTTACACACAGTTATTTTACATGACACGTACCTACACACTTCATAACCTGAAAATAAATTAAGGATTTTACGTATTACAACGCATTCGAGCGTTCACGCCGTAATTGGAAACGCGATCCGTAGAAGTTATTAAGTTTTTTATCGGGTGTCAAATGAAGTTGGCAATGTTGGCAGGTGCGACAGTATTAGCCAACTGACAACCGACAGCGGGGAGCTGACGAGGGCTTATCGATCCCGCGGGAACTCGTCATCAACACGGATCTTTTGAAATTAACTCCGCATAATAAATTAGTTTTTGATACGGTCACTGACTTACGGATTATTTTTTCATTATTTTCTCTATCTACCTATAATTATGACGTTATCTAAAAATTACAAATGTCACAATATTACAATTTCAGACTTCGTTACTTATTCATAAGTTCCTTCTAAAATTTATTTTTATTTTGTGTCAACATTATCGTAAAATAACACGGGTTGTTAATTATAAAAATGGTTTATACGTGAATACTAAGAAATTTTGTTTGGATTTTAACACCAATTCTGATATAATTTTGATATTTCGAATATTTTGTATTGTATTTATTTATTGATTAAGTAAAACTTACAAATACAAATTAAGAATACACACACCTTAAAAACACAAATTGTGGAGGTAGATGTAGATGTATGTAGATTTGTTTTTAAACGTTCCTATACCTATCTACTATCATACCTAGGTACTTATGTAATGAATTAGATTGAATTTAATTTCCAACAACAACTCGACTTTCCATTGATCTGAATTGTTGTACAGTCGTTTAAAAGCTGGATTGTTTGTTGCGCGTACCACACAATGTTGGTCTATGCAAATGAGACGTCACTAACTGGGTACGTTTGACCGAATAAAATGGTCAACGAAATAGTTAATAAAAATACTATTGACTATGAAAAATGGTACATCTGTTATTCTGCCCTACGAGACACACTTTGTAGTCAAATTGAAGGTCAAAATATTTATTTAGTCTTTGAAACTATCAGGTCACATAATGAAAGCCAACATTGACAATTTAAATTCTATGGTCTCTCCGTTTATGGCCTACTATTCGGCATGAGTCACTCCCCGCCTATAATAAGACTAAAATGTAGGTAATATAATGTATAACCCTAAAGCATACTCCACCACGCTGCTCCAGTGCAGATTGGCGGAGGGTTAGTGGCCAACACTAGTGTCGAAAGTTATTATGCCACCCGAAGGCCTTGCCTATGGCTTTAAAACTGACATCTAATGATAAGAACCGGAGCCGACGGCTTAACGTGCCCCTTAAAGCACAAAATTGCTCACGAAATTTTGCCATTAGCGGTCACCCATCTAATTTCCGACCGCGCCAGCAGTTGCTTAACTCCGTCGACGCAAGCCGTCGGGAGTATGAGTTATACGAGACTTTGACGATTACCGAGCATTAAGCTAAGTTCTATATAATCCGGATATGTTCCCGTTGTGGCAGTCCCAGGAATACGCCAATAATTCATAAGTTTGCGACGGAAATGCGCCATATTGCAAATCGCTTGGGAAGACTTAGATGAAATGCTTCGTGTGCCCTCATTCGTCTGGCTCCTTGGGTTAAGTATTAGTGATCAGTCGTATGAATTTATCTTGGGTGCAGTTATATATATGCTGAATAATATATAACTGCACCTAACTGCACTTCAGCCGGGTTCACTAATACGAAATTTTTGCAATAACTGAGCAATTAAACAAAATAAAGGTAATTCCATTAGTTGAATACCAGCTAATATTCTGGTACTAATTTTATACATATGAAAGTTTGTGTAGATGTTTGGATGTCTGGATGTTTACGTTGACGACGTAAACGACTGACGATATCAGAATTCACTGATATACAAGACAGACAATGTTTTGCATTTTATGAGCTTACTTTGAATATGCAAAAGAACTTTGTTCAGCCGTGAATGTGACGTCATCGAACAATTTTTAGACTTGAATTTTTTTCTTGGAAAGTAGCAGAAAGAATTAAGGTAAACACTTCAAAAAACCCACGATATTTATTTCAAATAAGAATGACAAAAAAAATTCAAATTCAAATCCTTAAAAGTTGTTTGTTTAGTTCACATTGTAGTAAACTCAGGATTCGTAGGATACTTGTAATGTTATTATTGTATACATGTTATATTACCAATCATTATAAGCTTCATTGTAAACATACCCAATAAGTTTTGTAAGAAAAACGACGGAGGAAACGTACCTAATGTAATTCGTATCGATATATCATACGTCAAAACGTTTGAAGTGCCAGTCGCGGTTGCCAGTGAAATATTAACGGAATTCATCAAGGGTTGCCACGTGGTCGATTTTAATCAGGGTTCTCCAAATATCGTACATCATGACTGGACTTTGTATATATTGATACGTGAAAGGTTCAACTTAGAACCCCTTTTTAAAAATAATGCAGGCACGTTCAAGTTTGAGATTTTGCATAATTCAAGTTGACATGGAAAAGAAATGTAGGAAAGGTAAATATTATGCATAAATGTGTATAAATACGAGTAAATTTGGTTTTAAAAATAGAGCTTTGACATTGAAATTTAGCAGTCAGACACATCGAACTATTCTATTGTTTTCCTTAATGAGTTAATGTCGAACTGTTGCAGCAAAGTGGTGTTATTCCAGTACAACCGTTACAAATAAAATCAGCGAGAACACACCTAGGTATCTCTTTACTAGAATTCCTTTCTCAATAAAAAAAACAATCACTAATAAGCAAATTATTATCTGTTAAACGATTTTCCTGCCAAAACAGGTAATGTGAGGTCTGGCAACCCTAGATTTATCACGCATGAGTTTCCCATAGTTCTTTTTAAAATCAAATCGTTGAACCCTAACAATGCAATTCCATTTTAACCCACGCCCGTAAAAAGCGCGCGAAACCAATTTTATTTTAACATGAATTGGGTATTCAGAAGAGGTGTGGCTCAAAATGTAAGGGTTTTGTTAACGCAGATTCCTGTTTTATTTTTACCCAAATATTGTTTCGAATTTGTTTCGTTTTGTTTTTTTTTGTGTGACTGTTCTTAAACTTTTTTTTGTGATTTATTTAAATTTGTGGCACATGTATGTGTATTGATGAGTTTCTCAATCATATTTGCAAATGATATAAAGTCATTATTACAAAGTAAATCATTTCGAAGATACATAAAAAAAAACTTCTTCACGGAATCCAGTTCCGTGGAAGTCTAAAACTTACCCAAAATTGATTATGGTAAGTAAATATTGGAATTTCTGAAATACTTCGTCTCAAAAAGATACTTCGTACTTTATGAATTTATGAAAAGTTATCGCCACTGTACCAATTTTATACACTCCCGGACATCAGAATTGAGCCACTGTCTTCGATTCTAGTATACTGGAGAATATATATTTTTTGCTTTGGGCAGCCATATAAGTAGACGTATCACTTGATGGTACATTTGATCAGCTACGGCTACAACAACGCCTATACACCTGCAATAGAAAAATAATATTAGTCTTAAAAAGACATACAGGCTGGTTCAATTCCAGTGTCCCGAAGTATATTTGGGTCAAGATCTTCACTCTAAAGTTAAGGTATTGAGAAGCACTCTAAAGTTGTTTTTACGCGACCGGTTTCTCGAGTTGTGCCTCAGAACCTAATGCATGTTTGATAATCTCTGACTCCATCCAGCTAGTCTTAGATTATGAATTATTTATCACACTCATCCAAGTCTGTGCTCATCTTGTAAATTGGGTCTGGCTTGTTACTGAAATATGGCCATCGAATTCGGCAGCTACCTTCTGAGTTGGTGGAAGTATACGAGAAGCTCATAATGTTAGCTTATTTGAGTTTTCTTATAGAAATTAGAAGGTCCTCAGTGTTTGAAAGGATTTAAGGCATTCTGGTCTAAAATGTGCCAGAACTAAAAATATTTTCAATAGCTAGGTCATATAGATTTTTAACTAATTCTATCAATTTAAAACTGTAACTACGTTTATGAGTAGTTATTTAAGTTTTCGAACGTAACTCAAAATAATAAATAACTAGGTAAAAACAAAAAACTAAAATACAGCTATAGGGTTAAGTCGACATTTACGTCTATGTATATTTTTTCAAGTTTGTATTATAGCCTGGCTATTGGAAATAATCCAAGGTCTGTTCTTGCTTTTTTTTAGACCAACAATGTATGGAAATTGCCTGATGTTCTTTTACCAAAATATAATTCGTCAAAAGTCAAATAGATTAAAGAGTCTTTCAAAATATCAGGTTAAAAGATTGGAAAAAATTCAAAACTGTGTAAGTTAAATTTTAAAAATGAATGAATTCAACGTGATTGCTATTAGTCGACAGATTTCTACATGTTGTCTGAATTTCCGTTATTGCTTATCGGACTTAGTCAATGGCAGGTCCGCTTAATAACATTCTGTCAGAGAATCCTATTATCGAAAATCTTCTGCGATATTCGAAAATTTTAGTTAAGTTATACTAAATTCTAAAAATGGTATTGAAAATGTAGAAATGTGGTATTATAATGTCGTTGTTCTTACCCGACTACGCTAGATGGAGGGTAATGTTTTCTGCGCGTATGTAAACATGATTGTCTACTGAGATTAACAGATGAGTAATGGAATCAAATACTTAGTTAAATTAGATAACGTTTTTAAATCAGAGACGCATCTATCGGGCCTTTCGTGGCCCTAAACGAGTTCAGTGATTTTTTAAATTATTATTTTGAGACTGTCGCTGCGCATCGTCTCGTGAGACAACTAAAAAAAACAAAGAACTTATTTAAACACAAGAGTTTAATGATAAACACACGTATAGACTATGATTTTATACATAAAGATATTACGTAAGATATAAGCGAAGATACTCGCCGACACTAAAACAAGTGGTTTAGTACTTAGCCTCCAGTCTGGGAGCGTTTAGCTAGTGTCTAATTATGCTGATTACTCCAAACATCATTAATATTCCTCCTGAAACTGGTCCGGGATAAGCGACTGTAAAAACAATATTTATCTCTTACGATATTTAATTTAGGTGCAAAGCTGTACGGTCATTTGCATTTTCTGTGCTGCTTTAAAGCTGCTAATAAAAGTAAGGAATTCTTCGGACATTAGGAGCTTTTTAAGCTTTGTAAGTGATTGTCGAAGGAGAGATGAAGCTTTCTTTTGGTGCTGTTAGATAGTGAATTTGTAAAGAGGTGTAACTAATTGATTGTTCTATGGCCCTGGCTGGCAGAAGGATTTTGTTCTAAATTTAAAAAAATAGAACTTATGTTAGCGTACTTGCTAGGGTTTTATATAAAAAAAAAACAATATCAATACATGTTTAAAATAATTATGATATGATTGAAGTTTTCATAGTGAACAAGTGCACAAAGCAAAAATTTTTTTTTATTACAAACAAAAAAAAAATTAAGAAAAACTCCAACAACTACACACAGCCATTTTAGGGGAAAGGCATTGGTTGACACTTGACGTTGGCAACGAAATTGTCATCTTCCAGTTAGTTATGTCAAACGTGTCTTTAATTTATTGCTCGACATAACTTATGGTCAAATTTCGACCACAGCGCGGGTCTTCTAGTTTAATTAGTAACTTGAAGACTAATAACCTCAAACAAACTAGTTGCACGAAACAACGCATTCATAATTTCAGCGTAAAAATTCGTCAAATCATCTACCGCCGTGAGTCGGTTTCAAACTATTACTCGGTACGAGAATGGATGAATTGTGAACGAATTATTTTGTGAACGTTTTATCGTATTTCGTTTAAATACGTGACATAATTAATAGGAATTATGTCTCGGATAGCACATTAGTTATTATACCGGATTTTTATTTAAAAGGTTCGATTTACAGTAGGGTAGAAAAATAATAAATAGTATTTTTACTGTCGGTCTCTCTGTCTGTGTGTATCTTTGTGTGTGATATGGCAATCTTAGTGCAGGACTAGAGTTTGTCGTGTTATTAATCTATGTAAAAAAATCGTGCGCCAATATTTGTTGTGTGCTAAACTCTTCCAAAAGTGCTTGACCCATTTATTATGATTGTTTTTAAAGATAGAAAGAAAGAAATGGTTTATTTATAAACTTCATTGCAGTGCATTAGGACTAGAAGGACAGCTTGGGTATGTTACATGTTTTATATTTTTTTATAGTTAATTAATTATATTCCTTCAGAAAGTTTGCTGTTAGGTTTAAAAAGATATTTTTACGTGACAGCAACTATCAAATCATTCCCAACGAACCGCGTCAGGCACATTCTGTAACGGGGTCGAGTGGCAAACTACGGGTGCTCAGTAAAATATTAATTTTAATGCTCCGCTTTGTCACTGTGGAGTTATTGCTAGCGCGTTCCCGCCGCCCGCTCCCGTCTTCATTTATTAAGCGCTTGTTTGGCTCAGCCCTAACTTGCCTCATATGAATATTACTGTCACCTCAAGGTCGCCTTTTAGATTGACTTACCAACTTTCGGATCTCATTATCTTGTAAGGTTGTTACACTAACGAATTAACGACAACTAATAACCAACTAACAGTCCCCCCTTAGTCCTACTCGAGGTTTGTTACGATGTCCATCCATAGGCAGCAGGGATTGGTGGCACTGTCAGCTCGTTTACTACCTTAAAGCCATAAAAAAGGTTGTTGTAGATAGATTATGTTTTTTACCCAACTTCGCCAAAAGGCGGGTAATGTTTTTTAAGTATGTATGTCATTATCTATGTCCTTTTTTGCAGTCTCTAGAGCCAAAACAGGCTTGTCTGATTTCAACTTATAAGATGTTATTTTGGTACCAATTTTTGGTAGTCTTATTTTTTGATTATTCACTATTGATTTCATTCGTCAAATAGTATTCCTGTCTTATTCCAAAGTCTTCTAAAGTCCCTCCTTTTGGCGACGTCGAAAAAAAAGTAAAATCGCACTTTATGGATTACGACAATATAATTCTATGTTAGAAGACGTCGATTTCTATATTACTTAGCACGTTCTGCAAGCAGACAATCAGATCCATTTCTACAGGAAAATATTTATCTGACACATTAATATTTACTGTGCAGGTTGAACCCGTCGAATACCCTGTAAATCGAAAAGGGTTGTAGATCAAAACGAAAATGACAATGAAACGACATTTTAATATTGACATTTGAAAAAGATTCATGTTGTTTGAAAGAGAAGGCTCGTCAAGTGATTGATGTATTTTAACGGTTCCGGGTTTGATTACCGGTGGGAGCAAGTATTAGATGGGTTTGATAAAATGTTTCTTGGACACATTGACAGGTAATGAAGAAAGATATAAAATACAATTGAAATTAAATTTAAAATGTGGAATATTAGCGCAGTAAAGCCTATCCTCTTATGGCGGAATAAATATACTTTCTTTCTTTTATAATTACTTAATAATGACAAAGTTCTATAAATTTTATTAAGGCTATCATTAACCAGCCTTAGAAAGATCTTCAAAATGATAAAAGAGAAAACGCATTACACTTATGTAAATTAATACATTTCTTACATTCGTATTCAAATGTAATAATTTAGTCGTTCGTCATTTAGGTCCCACTTATCTAGTCGAGAGCTTAAGTTGACGGCTTTGTCCCCGTACTGTTTAACACGCCTTGTATTTGCGAATGAATAGATTAAAGCAAAAACATTAACATTCATATAAGTGTTTATGTGTGCGTTAAGATAAACACACATGCTTAATTTTAAGTAGGTATGCTGAAAATAAGTATACTCTGTAATTGTTCACATTTGCTAACAATAAGCATGCTAAGATTGAAACTTAAAAATGGAATCATTATTAGGTACTTATATTTATTTTCTTCATGACTTTACGCTTACTATATGATATCATAATTATTCAATTGATAGTGATATCGCATACCCTAACAAGCGGAAAAAAGAGAAAAAAAATTGACAAATTATTTAAAACAGTTCAGAAATGAGGGGATAAATAATTGAACATGGAATCAGGAGTCATAATGAGGGGTATATTTTGAGTGTCTGTATGTACGTATTTATGTATGTATAGCCCAAATAGCTTCAAATACCACTGTGACTTGTCGGAGATCCACATTGAACCACTAATGGATCATAACCATTCCCGTCTAGTTAAATATTATTTACAGTTACTGATAAAACCACAGTCATTTTACTTGCAAAAGAGAAATATTAATGTTTTTACCAACGTGTTTTAATTATGGCTATGAGTATAAACGGTCGTCGTTATAGCAAATGTAATTGTTGTCATGTGATAATATAGTACTTACAGTATACGGAGATAAGTAGAAAGCGGATTCAAAGTTACCGACATTAAGCGTAGCACCGCATATTAATAGTATTTGTCGTTCAGATAATTTTTTTTAATGTTTTGGTTTCGATTGATGAATTATTGATATATTGACTAGCAATCGCCCGCGGCTCCAATCACGTAATTTCGCCGTTTTCGCAATATTTTTGATTGCTGCTCCTCTCTTATTCATCTTAGCGTAATGTTATATAGCCTATAGCCTTCCTCGATAAATGGACTATCTTACACTAAAATATTTTTTTTTAATCGGTTCAGTAGTTCTTGAGATTAGCACGTTCAAACAAATAAACTCTTCAACTTTATATTATTAGTATAGATAAAGATGTATGCCTATTTTTTTGGCACGCTATCACCCAAACTGCTTGACTAAAATATATGTTTTTTTTTATAAAAATAGCCCCTTAAAAAAATTTTAGCATTTGGGTTTTTTTTATCTGTTATTACTTGTTTAAATTATAAAAGTTTTGTTAATCGTCACCTATTAAGGGGTCGTTAATTATATTAATCAACATAAGTTTCTACATGTCTCTGTGTTCTGTGGTTGTTCTCGTTACAAACGATGGGTGAGATGACTCGACACAACACCACTCGACATCTGTGAATGTGAATGTTGCAAGTTGCAATGTAATGGGGATTTTATATTGTCAAGTAACTATGTAATTATACGGGTGTTTTTGAAGCTCAACTAGGTTAAAGGGATTGTTACTTTTTAAAATGATTACTTACTTTATTAGGTACCAACACTTTTGGCTGTTTTTTAATTGAAATAGTCGACTTTAAAGCAGATTTGCCGGTTAGTCCCCAATTCTGCTAAATTAAAAATTGGTTTAGAATGCTACCTACTAGATGGTTCAAAATCTGTGATTACTTTGAATGATATAGACCCTTAGTGACGTCATTTAAAAGGGACATACATATAAAGAACCTTTTCTTGTGTAATCAGGGTGTAGACAGCAGAGGTTGTTTAGGACTCAAGATAGATCGAGATTTATCTAGTCTCAATACTTAAAATGGTGTACTAGAAATATCAATATAGTTAATAGTTATAGACTTTAGGCTAAAACGGTGTTACTTGCTTACACACAAGACTGACTTCATTACACGGTTCGATTGAGAACACCTATTTTTGTTCATCACATCTATTTTTGACGTTGAGTAGACTATAAACGAAGGTGATATTAAGGCATATTAACATACACCTAATTATTTATTAAATTGTCTGTACATGTGTGACGTCAAGATTATAATTATGTACGTATTTATTAACATACAAACGCTGGAAAAAAAAATTCCCTCCTTTTGGTGTACTGTACTGAACTGATACGGCAAGGGTTATGCTCTAATGATTACAAAATAAACATCAAACGATATCAAAGACGTAATAAAGCGTACATACCGCATGCCCTTTTCAATAGGTTCATTTAAGAGGAAATTTGATATGAATACAGCAAAAAACATTCGCATTATTGATACCGTAGATTTCCGAGACCAGGGAGGCGGAAAGATGTAAGCAAAGGTACTGTTTTATGAAGAGAAGGTATTGTCCGTGATATTGACCACCACATTTATTTTGTTTCAGTCTATTTACAGGCTTATGGTCATTAGATTACGGTGCAAATTCCTAAAATCTACTTACGATAAGATATAGTTGACAAACGCGTTGTTTAAATTATTGCAACTTACTTAACTTAAAACCTGTTTTTCTTTATTCGTAAAAAATCTGATATTGTTTAGAAAATGTATCCAATGCACTTAATGAATATGTATGAAAATAATAATTGAGATAGGATGTGCAGATACATCGTGACATGGGTGAAATTGATTAATTTGTTTAGGTAATCGAATGAGGCATCCCGAAATTAGGTTATCATTTTCATAGCTATAATTTACAGTTCAAATAGTTCAAAAATGGATGTTATATTATTTACAGAACAAAAAGGTCTCGGGGTAAATTTTGCACGTTGATGCAGAACTGTACATATGCACAGAAACGATCATAAAATCCTGAACATGGTTCGCTGTAGTTCAAAAAGCTCGGCTGATATCAAACATGTAGGATATGAAAGGTAGGCTCAATACCAATTAGTTAAAGGTTCAATTTTATAGAGTACTTTCACTTAGTGAGTACTCGTTACGCTCCGAAGCAGAGCTTATGTACAGCACAAAATTTATTGGTAAATTCATAAAATATTGGAGTTTTGAATTGATTAGTTTGAGATTGAAATACTGGATATTAAACTTACGTAATTTAATTTGTGTAAAATAACAAGAAATATCCCAGAAATTGAGCTCGTGCTTAATTAGTTCAAGGATAGGATTACAAAGCGTTACTCATTTATTCTTACGTTTTTTTATTAACAAAACAAAACGATTGTTCGAAAAAGACCAATAGACGCAAATGTGTCAGACCCCATTCTTACTTGATTAAATAAAATACAAAATTTATGTCGTATTTTGATTAATAAATTAGATTTGAAAATTATATTTTTTCCTTGTATTCCGTTGGGGGTTCCACGTGTCGCGCCCCATTATGGAGGAATGTTGGAGTAGTGGAACAGCCACTGAAACCCAACGGTCTTCTCATCTTGCCTTCTCGTGAGAGGCAATGGGATCGCTGTCGCATTCCAGATTTTCCACTTACAGAAATTATTAGGAACTTATGATCATTACATTGAATCATACGTTGGCTTGTAACTAAATTCCTCCGATTAAGACCGAATTCATTAAATAGTTATGGTGTAGGTATTTTAAAAGTACGGAATATGGTGTCGGAAGACAATGGGTCATTTTTGGGATGTTGTTGAAATACTTCAAGGAACTACTAATATAGAGATATTGATACCTACCTCGAAATTGACTGAACTTAATTTTAGCAGGTATCTCGACGATATATTCTTGTAGCTTTGACAATTGGGGCAAAATAAAACGTTAAATACGTCTTATGAAGGGATTGAGTTTGGGAATCCTAGTGAAAAAAGGGACCGTGCCGCTCGAGCGATATACAAAACAATCTTGCGGGTCCATCTATTGACTTCTGCATGAAATAATCTGTACCCATGTGACTAAGTTTTCATGTAATTTTATATTGAATCTGTAGAAATCATATTCCGTTTATTTTTTACATTGGATTAAGCAAGGGATCGAATAGCACTCTTAAAACATTACTCTTCCAGTTATCAATCTAGTCTTTCTCCAACTAGAAGTTAGCCAAAAAAATCTTTGCTAGCATACACTTATTTTGATGGCCTCGTAAACGTATTCTTGTTTTAGTTACACATTTGTGGACTATTTTGTAAAAAAAAACAATAGACAATCTACAGTGAAACGGGTCTCGCGAACATCGACACCGAGCATTGATCAGTCCAACACGTTGCGCCAGTGATTCTAGTCACGTAAAGGCCCGTTGGTGACGCGGCTTAATGAACCCTCGCCTTTACTGCCCTTTAATAGCCTTCGTGCTTCGTCCAGCTGTCATGTAACAGCACCCTTATTTACTTTAGAACTTCAATTTTAGAACGATGCAAATTGAAGTTCAGTCACTTTTGCTTAATGCTTAAGTTAGGTTATGTTGGTTAACAAATGTAACTTAAGTAACAATAAAGTATTACACGAATTGCAGAAATTCAAATTACACAAATTACAGTTCTCTAATATCTAGTATTGTTTCCCATCTACGTAGATATCGCCAAAAACTGTTTCAAGTGTGCGAATTTTTGCAACGTGCTGTACATCTTTGCACTGAAGACGCCCCAATAGTAGCCCTCAATAATTATGAAGAAGAAAATCTTTCCCTCGCAACATAGTTACATTATCGGGTATAGTGACCTAGCAGATGTTTTTAATAATGTTTGTTCTCAAAGTAAGACGGTAGGCCTAAAATGTAAAAAATATCAAATTGTAATGGTCGGGATAATATTATGCAAACAGAAGTTCGACCCTTCCGCTGAATAAAATTAGCAATTAATGCCAAATAATTTAATTCCATAGTAACTGTATTGCTTACAGTATTCAACGTTTCAGAAGGCACATTACATGGTCTAAGGATAAGAGTCTTATGGCGCAATGATTACTATACCTCATCGCTGTTTAGTGGGTTTTGGGTTCCTTTCCCAGTGTGGTTGAAATTTCTCAGCGAGGTGTAACTTTAATGATGAAATTGTAAGAAAGAAAAAAGCAATAGGTTTTCTTTGTTTACCAATACAGTATAGAAATGACACAAGACACAAAGGAACGCTATCAGTAATTGGTCGTGGTAAACCTAACACGTACTAATTTTCTGGACGACTAACTAATTTGTGATAGGTGGTATGTATGTATGTAGTTATGTATCTTAGAACTTTTGAGTAGGTGAACCAAGTTTGAGGATTCTTTTTTTTTTTTTTAATTTTTACTTATTACAAAACGTATCATACAGAATGGAAATAAAGAAACAAATTCCTGCCTCACTAATAACTTATTTAAACTTTCTAATAGTTTTATAATTAAAGTAATTATTACGTCTATTTCATCTGAAAGAGAATAAAATAAAGTCATTTGTATTACTAATTAAAGTAGATTAATCAAGTCCAGAGGGAAATATTTCATTATCTTTTTATCTTTTCAACTAATTACTCTGTTAACTCCGCGCCTTAAGTTCAACTTAGAAATTTCCTTTTAAAAGTAAATTTTGTTTATTCATTTTATTTATTGAGCTCCTAGAAGTGTTTATTTGATTTGAACCAAGAAATGAAGCGCTGTAGTACCAGATTATATAGAAAATGGGTTTAGGGAACGTCATATATAATTATATACTTACTTACCTCTCTTGTAAATCGTAACTAGTACTCGAAAGAGAATGAGTAGCAGTAATAGCGACTGCCATACCTATTATGTGATGGAAGAAAACTTTGCTATTATGCTTTAATAACGTTTGAAAGTATAATAAAAAAATTAAAAATATTGACACTGTATAAATTTTTAATCATAAAAAAACAAAATTCCATCTAAACGTCGCCGTGAGCGTGCAATTCCGATACATCAAAATTTAATCTGTTTTTAATGGACCCCAATGAAATAAAACCGGGAGGCGTCGTTGGCGGGAAAGGATGATGATTGATACGTTTGTTTCTGTCCATTTTAATTTTTTCCGTTGGTTACTGTTGACTTGGTTGGTTACTTTTTAAAGCGAGTAGAGCTTACAGATTGTACGTAAAATTGCATTAGGGTCAATCCAGGTTATACACCAAGGAAGAAAAAGAAGATAGAAAGGAAAGAAGATAGAAAAAGGTCACGAGACAGAAAGTAAAATAGAAAGAGGAAAATCGTAAGTTTGTCTAACTTGTGTGCATTTTTTTTTAAATTACAAACTTTTTATTACAAGAATATAATTAAGAATTGAAGTAACAAAAAGTCTTATCTTAGGTTTTGTTGATGACTTATACGTACCTCCGAATTATTTCCACGTGTTGCGACAGTTGTATTAGTTAAAGTAAAGCTAAATACAATTTGTTGTCTAAAATAATAATGTTGATTTGAACCGAGGCGCTGTAAATTCATTTATCGTACTCCACTATGGAGGCGAGTAACACTATAACTTACGGATACATTGGACTAGGGTGTACATCTCTTTAGATTTTAGGGAGACATTCCTATAAAATTTAAGTGTATTTAAGTTTGTCATCAGACAGGACAGTCAGTGTTCATCAGACTACACGTAATTAGCAACTTCATGACGATTGTTTTCGTGTTTGTGTTTAATGGGCGTATTAGTGGCAAGGGCAATTTATTTCATTAAATTTTAATTTTAATTTTAGCAACTATGAACAAGAAAAGAAAAACATTAAATATTACATTTTGTTGACTAACACTAATATTTTTACTATTTATTGCCTTCCGAAAGTATTGAACGTGGCGTGAAAGTTTTTAAATGTATTGCAGTTGCATGTATTAGCACTTATAATTTTACTTTTAATTTATTCGTACACAAAACTCTCTGTTTATTTTTTACTTCATTTTAATGTTAACCGAAAAATAATTTTGTTTGATTCTTGCAAAATGTTTGAAATAAAA
The DNA here is from genome assembly GCA_001278395.1 of Lerema accius. NCBI lineage: Eukaryota > Metazoa > Arthropoda > Insecta > Lepidoptera > Hesperiidae > Lerema > Lerema accius. Next base: position 407,571 of record LGAG01000724.1, read on the forward strand.
AATACACTTAAAAGTTACCTATTTGCACGACATAGTTACTAAGTAATATTTTGAAAATTATTTTTTTATGTATATGTAATATGAATTTATATCACCCGCTGTTTTCGCAATATTTTTTATTGCTGCTGCTCTCCTGTTCATCTTGGCATGATGTTATATAGCCATCCTTGATAAATAGACTATCTTACACTAAAAGGAATTTTCAAATCTTTCCAGTAGTTCCTGAGATTAGCGTGTTCTAACAAACAAACAAACGAACTCATCAGCTTGATATTATTAGTATAGATGTATCTCATTTTATTCTTGGTCCTGGTCACCCTACACGAAGTGAAATGTATCGCGGATGGATACAATTGGTCGGAAAGTTCGGTCGCTTTGTTTTCTCAGCACGCTTTTTCCTCGTACTCGGGATCCGAATCGCTAATCCCCTACACTGTCAAGTTAAAGTGTCATGAAACGTTTTTAGAATCGTAATCAGAATTCTTCTCTACTTTATTTAATTTCTCGTACACGTTTGTTTATCGTTGAATTACTTAGAAAAGGGTGGATTGATTTTTATTTTATTTTTTGTTTAAGGTTTCAGGTGGGGCTGTAATTGAACTAGTTCAAGCAATTATTTATACATAATTATAAATACCTGAGAATCATAAAGGCTTATGTATCTATGTGCTGATACGACCTTTTTACATTATACAGAGTTAAACTTATAATTTAGCGTTCTTCCTAACCATTTAATAACTAAAGCTCCATAGATTAAACTAGTTCTATTAGATCCTAATTATTATCAGATGTAGGTATAATTTTGGATCATAAGTAAGTACACCGAGGCATAAGGTTAATTATAATGTATTAAATTATGGTGCAATATACGAGTATAATAAAGCGTAAAATTAAAACAAAATTTAGGTAGGTATATTTCAAATGCCTTAATATATTCAAAGTACAGTACGTTTACTATGGAACTCTTAAAATATGTGTAACTAGTACAATTTATCTTCGGAATATTTGAGCGAACTACAGCCGCATAGGGGGATATTGCAATGTGAGTGAATGTATAAAAATTCAAGTAAACCGCTTCAAAGATTGATATCCCGAACATTAGATGCTCTCGCGGGGAAATGAAACGAATTTATCAACGTCGTGCTCACGCAGCTGGGAAAAACAAGATTCTGAAGCTACCTGCTTCGTATTAGCAGGTTACTTCCGCAGAATACTAATGTTACTGTTACATAAATTCATAACCAATAACTTTTGAATACAAGCAGCGGGGTTATTAGAATAAATGTGTACGTTTTTTTTAAATTCAATTATTTGAATTGTAGATTTCAGGGAGCAACCGAGAAATTTGCTGCGTGATGTGAGACGTAGACTTAAGTAAAGTTTTACATGAAACTATCGTTTGAAGTGGTTGTTTTAGTAATAATTTTAAGTACATTGCTAGAATAATTAAATAATCTATCAAGTCTCTATAACTTATTCAATCAATTATACGGAAGCCCTGTGGATAGGTGAATAAAGTCCACTTTTTGTGACCCAGGTGAATTATCTGGGTGCTTTAAGTCTAATTTACCGGATTTTTGATAGCTCCAATCTTACATTGCACTTTTTAATCTAGAAGAATTTGGTGTTTAATACATAGGTCTGCGAAATGCAGAAACGGATTAAGGCAACCTATTTACGATCAAAAATAATCGTAGCCATATTAACCTCGTAAGTGGCGCCCTCGTGGCATTTTATATCGGGTCGTAAAATAATAAAACGATATTATAAATTTAAAGTATTATTAAATTAACATAAACACACGTACACATGGATTTATGTTTATCAGAAGTACGTTCACATACGATGATTTACGGAGCACCCATTGCATGCCGGAACGAATAAATTACGTAGGAATATTATCTCAATGAAATATTATGTTAATATCGTAGATAATATAGCCAGTATACTGAATATTCAAAAGTTATAATAGCGTTATCTATAGTTATAGAAGTTACTTTTAGATCAACATAACTTAATGTTACCTAATTTAGTCATAATTGACAAAATAGAATTGACTAAGAAATTGGATATTGAAGGTGTTATTAATAAAAAACATTTTATTATAAATATAATTTTTTCTTTTAAGTATTTCCTCAATAATTTAAAAAAAAATCTCATTTTGATTTTAAACTATTTGGTCGCAAAAATGGAAAGAAGACCAAATATGTATATTGAAATAAACGAAAAAGAATAAATAATTATTTTTCCTTATGGCAAAAATTAATCCCTTTTCGCTGTAAACTGAGTAGGCAAAGAAACTATTGACCTAAACATCGCTATTTACGTCAGAGTAATTATCTAAACATAGAAGGGTAGGTAATCCTTAATGCGACCTTTAGGCATGTAGGAAGGTACCTAGCTAAAATTTTACTCCTCACGATATTTTACATCACCGTAGGTCACTAAACTTATTCGGATAATCATTATTCAATTCGCTTTTATTTTTGATCTAATTATTTATTATAGCGGATATACCTTTAAATACCATTTTTTTTAGCAACTTTCTGACAATAACATGCGTAAGTAAAAATCTCCTAACCTAAACTAATCATGAGAGATTAATTAAGGAGCTAATATTACGAGAACACACAACTAATATCAAATGTGTCAATACCAGTTTAAACACGAATATTAATATCAACCAACTAGCAAACGCCGGCGGCACCGCCCGCGTAATTTTCCCGTTTACGCAACATATTTTATTGCTGCTCCTCTCCTATTCATCTTAGCGTGATGTTATATAGCCTGTACCCTTCCTCGATAAACGGACTATCTTACACTAAAATAATTTTTCACATCGGTCTAGTAATTCCTGAGATTAGCGCGTTCAAACAAACAAACTCTTAAGCTTTATATTATTAGTATAGCTAGATATTATTATCATTAATTCATATGGCAGAAGCAGTGTGGCGTGATACCTTCACATCACTGGATTTGCTTCAAGGAAAGTGATAAGCAACATGAGGATGTGATGTCCCCTCCACACTCCCGCCAACAAGACTAATGATGAGAGTTTTGCTCGCGTGTAACGACTATTTGTCAGTCCTGTCGGCACTTAATCTTAGCCTCAGACGCCACTGTTTGTCTTTGAATCTTTGACTCTTGTTTTTGTAGGCGGTTGAAAAATATCTCGTAAATATCTCGCTCGTACGTACGAGTAGGTACAGTACTTATCGTAACCCACAAATCGCAATTCTACAGGAGATTTTCAAAGTTTTGGAAACACTAAGATACGTAACGTAACGCATGCAATTTGTTTTCGTTAAAATTGATTCTGATGTTTATTAGGAGTCTAAAAAGGTTTTTTATTTATTTATTTTTATAAACGGACTTTATTTACATTCCTTTAGCACCTCGGGTGGTAACGATAAAATGTCATAAATCATAATTGAATTGAAATATTGATAATCGTTTCCTCAACCTCGTCAAAAGGTAAGAGAAATACGTGACCAGAATCGCTTAAAGACCTTACCTTCTGAACGATTTATTAGAACGCCTAACCCCATAGAGTTTATTTCAAACAATCACTTTCTCACTCTAACCACTATCAACTGCGTTATGTAGGTACCTATATGTATGAATTGCATTGAAATATACATTCGACGAAACTGTTCACTAAATCAAAGATATTTTTATGTAACGGGAATAGCAGATGAGCTAGCAGTGTCACCAACCCCTGTCGCTCATGGACATCGGGACCAACATTGAGTAGGATTATAGGGGTGACCTTTAGGGGTGTCTTGGTAGAAATAGGTGGTGGTGAGAAATACATCATGTAGGTTTTTTTTACGATGTGTGAGGATGAATAAAAAAAACGTATTATATAGCTACGCACGTCGTTTGAAATATCTTTATCACAGATTTTTGTAACGAACAAAAACAAAACAAGGATTGTCAATATAACACACAGTCCATTAATGACGTCACAAAAAGTATATCTACCAATAAATTCGTGTTAACCTACTTTTAACCCTTCCCTTAGCAATGACCTCGATCAGGGATCAAACGGATATACAGGTACACCCGTGTATTGGGAAATCCCAATTGACAAAACCCAATTGGGATAATGATAATTATGTCGGAAATAGAGTTTATTTCAAATTGCTTTTATGTTGCTTTGTTTTTTTAAAAGTGAATTAATTAAGGTAAAGGGTTATTTTTACTCAACTGGGGAATAAGGGGATATACTTTTCGAGCGTACATACATTATGTATGTATGTCCGTTTTTTGGCACGTTCTTGACCCTAAATAGTTTGACAGAATTCAATGTGTTAGGTGTCACTCCGTCGTGGGAGTGATATAGGGTATAATTTATTACGATATAAAATTAACAGTAACACTTAATAATAATCTGTGGTTACACTTATTCTACAACTCTTTTTTGAGCCACTCTCTTGTACCAAACTTTCGAATCCCAAATTAAAAATCTGACCTATTAGTTCTATGAGCAAAATATTTTTCCCGATCATAGTCCTGTTCTGCAATTCTCCAATGCCTTTATGATTTCCCACAAAACATTGGGTGTTTAAACGAGAAAAGTTTGACGTTTTATTTGGACTAAGAGAAGATTTATGGCGCTCGCTGTACGCGGTGGCTCGTAAAAAACTTCGAAGAGTCATCCAACGGATCAATCTACACGTGAAACTTGCTTACGTGCTTGTTAACGGGCCGCAGTCGATGTGAAGGCGATATTTGGGACAAGCTGTCGCGAATGACATTCGGCCGTCTCCCTCATTCCTGTGATTTTTATTTTTCTTTGGATGTCCTTGAATTTTCTACTATTCGGGGGCAATAATAAAAACCTAATGATAACAAAATCGGGGGATACAATTTGGAGTTGTGGATTCGAATCTGTCGCTTATTTCCAAAATTAAATTATACCACCAGTAGCTAAAGGATTAAAGAATTAATTACAATAAGCAAAAACGTAAAAAATCGCTGGTGGTGGAGGGGGAAGCGCCGCCATTTTTAGGTTATTTTACGATGTAAATACATAAATAAAAACAAAAATTACCTGTAACATAAATATTTTCATGTACAACACACAGCCGTGTTAGCAATTTTTTTTTCAATAATCTCTTTTTCTATTACCAACATAAGAAATAGGCATTTATACATAATAGATACATATCAACATACATACATACGTACATTACTATGCTCTTACACTAGTAGTAAATTAAAATTGAATTTTAAATTGTAGTAGGTATGTATGTAATTTACTTTTTTTAATTACTTATTATAAGCGATCCAAAGCCGAATAGAATTTGAGCAGAATACACACATACCCTTCCTCGGGCACATAGGAATAAAGTTATCTTCGTACTCGTAGATGAAGTCTGTTACATGTTGTTTAAGTGTTGTTGTCGTCATAATTACTGGTTTACGTACAGTCTGATGTTTTTGTTTAATGTTAAACTTTTCTAAGCACATCGTAAAGACGGACCGGTATGTATTCAAGTTAAATCCACGTTAACGTATCTCCGTAACGCGTTCGCCAAACGAATCACTTTAGTTGCCAAACTTGAGATTGCTTGCAGATTGCTTTTGGTAAATAAACAAAATTTGATGAAACATAAAGTGGTCGTGGTGGCAGAGTTTTGAGTGTTAAATAAGAAATAATAAGAGTAGAGGTACAGAACAGAAAAAAAAATAGGTTCCTTTGTCACAAGTGGGTATCTCTCGAAATGTATTAAGTAAACGTTTGTTTGATTCTTTTAAAAAGTTTATATGTAAGACATTTTATGAATTTACAATAAATAGTAAAAAAATCACTGAATAAAACGCCTAAAAGTAAAAAAATTATTAAAGGTAGGTTGTTGAGAAATTAGATAATCAAACTATTATTGAAACTAGTAATTTAATAAAGTATGAAGTGTGATATGTATTGATAAATACAGGATTATTTTATACTCATCCTAGTGTACTAGTACATTCTCCAATTAGATTTTCCGTGGCTCCTCTCCGAAGTAATAACTACGAACAGCTTATGTGGAGATACACTTATACGACGCGCTTGTCGGCAAAGCGGCTAGCTTATCTCAAATAGCAATTGTTGGATTAAGTACGTTGTATAGGGACTTGTGTGAAAAGTTAGAACCTAAACCTACCGCGTTCTATTGTTAAGATTATAAGACTCAGCGGTAGGTCTTGCGAAGTGGGTATTATCAAGTTTCAGCTGGCCGCATACTTCTAGAACCCTTATCAGGTATTATGATTCAAGTTGATACTAATAGGAACAGTAGGGAAGTCATTTTGATAAAAACCACTGAGTTATGAGCGTTTAATCTGCACTTGATGATTTTCTAACATAAGTAGGTATATAACTATATCTATCATATTATTTATTATGTTTGATGAAAATATACTAACAATTGATAAAAAGGGACCCGCAAAATATCTTCTTTATTGTAGATCTATACTAATAATATAAAGCTGAAGAGTTTGTTTTGTTTATTCGTTTGTTTGAACGCGCTAATCTCAGGAACTACTGGACCGATTTAAAAAAATCTTTTGCGCGTAAGCTGGTCCATTTATCGAGGAAGGCTATAGGCTATATAACGTCACGCTAAGATGAATAGAAGAGGAGCAGCAATAAAAATATACTAACAATTGACAAAAGGAGACGCAAAATACTCTCTATATTGTAGATTAAATATGTTACAATACCCAAAGCTCGAAACCGATTGCAAGAAATTCTCCTCTCCAATGCTACCCATAAATCTTGCCAGTGTCGAATAAAACGTGTAGCTGTGTAGCTTAAGTGGGTGTGGGAATAACGGACGGGCACGCAATTACTGTACTTCTGTATCATAGTAAATATATGAAACAATTATAATTTTGTACAATGTTGCGTCCTTAGTAACAATTGAAAAAAGTGTTCTACGCTATATTGTTTAACTTCTTATCGACTTTACAATAATTACCGATTTGTTGTCTCATTTGTAGTTTAAATAAAAATCAAGTTAATTGGGTGTTTTTCGTGTTTTCAAGCCGTGTTTGCTTTTGATATACTCTGCTATTTTTTCTACAAAATCATTGCTAGCAATAATTTAATTCTTCGTAGATATTTTATTGTTCTGTAGAGACACATTTCGGCGGAAAGACACCTAAATAATTGTTAAACGTTTTTGTAAGTTGCCACGAAACTCTGAAATACTTATAAATTTGCATTTCAGCGAGGAAATCCCCTCATTTCGCACTTGTGGAGAAATCTTAATTAAGCTGATGAAATATTTCGCCCACTCTCATCTAATTGCTGGTCGTTCACAAACTCAATGTGATGGTGTCATGAACGACGACGATAAACGATTAACGATGATAAATAAAATTTTAAGTAATATATTTTTTTTTTAACATAATTTAAGCCTTTTTAAGCGGATTATTAGCTAAATGAAATATAAAAAAGTACGTACCTACGTAATACCTACCATACCTAAAGATATGAACTTAACAATGACAAAAAACCTTTATTTTCATTTATTTTAGGCTTTATTGTAGACGCAGACCGCGGTGAGCAGTTCAAGGAAAAATCAAATCTTTCAAACAATTTAGGGGTAGTAGTTATAATTATAGGAAATAATAAAAAGGCAGCCTTTTATATATTTTGTAGAAGATGACCAAGTTATGAGAGGAAAAGAAAGCAGGAACTTATTTACTCAAATATCGGTATGAAAATCACTGCGAATCCTTCAAACACTTATTATCGCTTCGCTCGCATCTCGTAACTATCTGTCAATGAAACTATTCCTTTCAAGTGTCAAATAATAATTGCGGTTGTTTTTGTTTGTATTAAGGCTCGTTGCCTTGCTTAAGATATTAAAGCATACCTACTTAACCGCTGAAGTATCTACAAGACCTTCGATAATAATTGTAACCAACGATTCAAATCCTTTTATAAGAAATTTGTTTAAGTAATTACGTGGGATCCTAGAATTATTTATTCGTTATAAATATAAATGATAATTGACCACGTTTTACAAGAATTATAATTTAGAGTATTCAAATTAAAATCAGAGTTCGCGATGCTTAAACATAGTATCATCATAAACGCATATACTGTAATTTTAGTATAAATATTTAGATAGATTTAGGTAGATCGTCGTGCAAGAACAGTTTCTCTAAAAGAACACCGTTTATAACGAACTCTTTTGTGGGTTATTCAACGAAAATTACTCTAAAAGTAATTTTTTCGCCGGGCAATATAACACCAACATTAAAAAGTTTCCAACGCTAAGGAGACGATAAAACCCCTTTTTAGTCTGGCAACAATTTAAAGTCGTAACGCTACGAAGATATTTTTTTGCTGGGAAATTACCAAACAGTTTAAAAAGTTACTTAGTTACCGAGGGCCTTTCGTCGAAGGGGTCTCGGGTAGTGTTACCAAGCTGTAAGTTTTAGACGGATAAAAAAAATAATAACGAGACGCTTCTAATGATACCCTACTTATCAAATTATGACCAGTAGTTTAGGAGTTAGAAGGGAACAGATGAACATACATACATACCCACATACATACATACATACCAGTGAAAGTCATAACCCTCCTTTTAGCTTCGCCGTATTCGGGTAAAAATACATCAATTATTAACTAGATTATACTAACAGTCTTGACTTGCACAGTCATTCCCGTATTAATTAATTAACTACTACTAATATACCTTTTAATACCTAATACTAATAACTAGTCAACTAACAGTCCTACACGGTCCTACTCGAGGTTTATCACGATGTCCATAGGCGGCAGGGGATGGTGACACTGCAAGCTCATAGAATTAAAAAATCAAAGCTCTTCTATCTTCAAAGTAATCAAAGTAAACATTTTCGTGTGGTGCTTACGTAAAATAAGAATAAAAAAACAAATAATAGTAGTTAGTAAAAAATATCTATTTTTATAGTTATTTTGTATCCCAATATAGCGTTGCCTTGTTTGCGGCTTTCAATTGCATTAGTAGCGGTTTGACTTCCCGTCATATTGGTTTAAATTAAAGGGTATCAATTAATTATTCATTACCTGTTTATTTTCTTAAAAATATATAAAACTGCATAATATTATGATCAATGAACTTGTACTTTTTTTAAAGATAACACTAAGATTTCATTATATTCAGATTTTTATAAAATAGATTGTAGGGGGAGATTTAGATAAGTTAATGCATATTTTCTTTAGTATGTTTATAAACATTTTTTTAAATAATATCTCGACAAAATTAAACTCATGGTAACATTAAAGATTCGCGGGCTTGTTTGCACATTAGCGTTTTTGCCCAGTTTTTCCTTATTAATAATATATTTATATGATACGAGGCCTACTTCAATGACCGACTTCAATTAGTTTTTGACCAACTAATTTACAGTATTAAATGAGAGTAGTTGAAAAGTTAAAATACCCCCTAAGAGTCTCCTAAGGGAATCGCCCTTTCAACTTGCCAACATTTAGTCGTTACAAAGTCGCAATATCGCACGTGTAAAGACACCCAACATCCCAGTTAGAACAATAAGTTAAATGTTCCTTCATCTAGTAAATTAGGTATTCCAATGCCGACTCGCAATCACGACGGCGATCAATTTTCGTTAGCGCTAAGTATTTAATGCATCAAAAATGTGAGCGGGAAGTTGGTCCATTAATCAAATACCCTGTTCAAGTAGGAGCAAACTGGCACGTGAAAGGGCATTCTAAGTTAGTTCCTAGAGTAAGTTTTTCATCTAATAATGATACTGAAAGGTCAGTACTTAAACAAGTGTAATTTCTATGGTAAATCAGCTCACAAACGATAAAACAACTTGTCAGTATCATTAAACTGACAGGCCAGTACTTAAACAAGTGCTATTTCTATGGTAAAACAGCTCGTAGACGATAAAATAACTTGCAATACTTAACGTATTTGTCGAATTTGATCGTGTGCATCTTTGTTTAACGTGTTTGGTAAAAAAAATTGTATCGTTTAAGACAGTGGTTGCTAACTTTTTCAATATCGTTACCCCTGTGACCTATGAGGAAAATTGATTTTACCGCGTCTTTAAAATGTTGTCAAAAGAAACAATATTATAAGTAACTTATTTCCTTATTTTTTTTTGTTTTACAGTCCGTATAATTAGGTCCTTCATTACCCCCGTAAAATAGCTGATTTACCCCTGCGTTACCCACGCACTATCCCCGGGTTAGAAAATCGGGCTCTAAGGGCATTAATAGTGTTTGATGAGTTTGTCGTAATATAAAAGATCACCTATTTCCATGACCACTGACTGGCAATCTGGCAGTGACTCGAAAAGTAAAGATGATATACGCCACCTCTAGCATTTGTCGCAAAATTATTTTCTTTGTACAAGCAGAAAATAAAACTCCTTAATAAGTAATGATTAAAAAAAACTTTTGGCGCATATTCACACAAAAACACGCTCGGTTGACTGTCGTGTCTTGTTTAAACTAGATTTTGCATTTAGCACTGAATTTATATTCCCGATTCTTAAGTTGGTAATATTATTAGTAAATGTACCTAATATTAGTTAATAACTTTTAAAGTATACTCAATTCCTTACTAAACTTCTGATTTTCTTATAGTAAATGGCACAAGAAAAGCAAATTAGACAAGTTAATCGTTCCATCGTGAAGTAAATTGGCTGGTCCCCGGCTGCCTTTCAGAATATTCCAGCAAAATATTAGCATTGAAGGAATTTTAGTTGAAATTTAACTGTTTAATCAAAAAGCCATTCGTACCATAAGCATAACAGATGTCGATTGTCTATCAAACTTCGATTACAAGTCAATTAATGAATGTTCAATTAGGATAAGTCATACACCATTTAGGTACCTATTTACTCAAGATTGCCAAAACGAGTGTAATTTTTTTGAACATACGAGTAATTATGTAGGTAGGTACTATAATAGTAGCATTTTGTCAAGTGTCATTGTTTTCGTCTCTTTTGCGAGAGTGACATAGGAACTATAAGTTATGATTATGATATTCCCCCTATAATGTATAGAGTCGGGTTAAACCAAGAACAATTGTATGATGAATTATACAACTATAAAAAATCGTTATCTCCAAGTACCTCTATTTAACTAAACATGATTGGAATGCATGGTCCAGGTTATTAAATGTTTCAAATAAACCCTACTCAATAAAATCACACGTTAAGGTTAGTTTTTATTGTCATAGTTAAAACGCAGTTTTTGTATTAATACTAGTGCATCCAACGAAATTCGTAAACCGTCGTTTAAAGCTGGTAGTGTCCAATCTGTGCTTTGTGATCCTTTACCATAGGGGTTTTAACGGTTGTTTGTTTGTTTGTTTTAACGTAGTTCTTACTTATGTCACTGGTACGTGAAAGAGTTGAATGACTTTTCATATTTTAGAATATAATTATTAATACATGAATGGTTTAATTTTCGGTATTAAAGTAATAGTAAACAAAAGTGGATGAAACAAAATGTTGTGTAGAATATCTTCTACAAATAAGTTCAATTTATTAAAATAAACTTCCACAGGCTTAAATTTCCTAGTAATGGTCTCTTCATGTTGTATACCTAATTTCATAAAACAGGTAATAGTTTAAATTTCGCGTGTCTAGATTATTTTACTTTCAAATGTAGCTAGATTTGTGTACAGATTTCCCAATTTCATAGAATCTAATTAAATACGGAATATTTGAGTACAGGTAAAACTTTACATTATTTATTTTTTAAATTTAGCTTCAGTCGTTGCTGCGAAGCCTGCTGGGAAGCGGCAACTCTCAACGTAAACATTTGGATTTATGTTTGTTACAAACAAGTTGGCTGCTGGTTGAAACATTCGTGTGGCCGCAGAAAGTTGTTGAACTTGCTCCATATTTCTGAAGTTGTAAGTGTTTTGCTGTCCTTAGCGATATTTTGTTGGGAATAACGCGACAAAGTGGGAAGATGAAGGTGGTATTATTAGGAAGGATGTTAGTGTTGCATCCAACTGCCAGGAATTTACATCACCTACCCATTTTTTACTTAGGTACTAGAAAAGCTTGTATGTAAGAGAAATTTTAATTTTTATACGAGCGATATTCATAGGATGATAGTAAGTTCATTACCTAATAGGTTCTGTTTGATGATAAGTTTTAATGAGAATATTAGTAGTTATTAATTCATTAGAGAATGTGGAAATTCAGAGTTTTAGTGCCGGTTAATCTTGTTAGTAAATATTAGTAATCTGGTTGGAAAGGTTAGTGTTTATTTATTTATAAAATTCAGAATCCACGCTACTGTATCCTATTAAAACTTAACGCTGCAACTTGCTGACTCAAAATCCTTGGATTTAAACAAAATCTGCGATAAATTCAAGACAAGTGACATGAACTTGTTGAAGCTGATCAACAGGTGGTGCTAGTAGGTACTACTGCATACCTGAATATTATCTAGAATAGAAATTCTGTTGTCTTACTACTTACAGCGTTCATATTTGCGAACTTCTTCAAAGGTATTTGCGCTTTCCGAGAGCAAACACTGAGAATTCACAGTGGACACATTCATTTGAATAAATTTAAATTTATGATTGGAGCTACTGATTTTTTTCATTGCCTGGATTACGAATATTTTCAAACGTATTAACGAGGCAGAAACGTATGATGATGCCATTACAATAAACCTTGATATCCTATTTCCTACTAATATTATAAATGTGAAAGTTTGTAAAGATATTTGGATGTTTGTACGTCCTTCACGTTCTAACCGATGAACGGATTAAGCTGAAACTTGGCACACAGGTAGTTTGCATCCAGGATAGGACATAGGATAGATTATATTCCGATTATAGGTTCCCTTGGGATAAATTCAATTTTTTTTAACTACTTTTCCGCGGGCGAAGTCTTTGGCATCGTCTAATTTTTAATAACAGTGACAGCAACCAATGTGATAACAACGCCAAATAAATACCGCTTCGTTAAATAACACTCAGCAAAACGTGAAACAACTGGCAAACGAAATGTGAACGGATCGTTTAGCTACCAGGAAACCATAACAAGAGACGGTGTTGAACACGACCTGTTACCGGCCCCTAAGTATCCTGTATCAACTTACGATAGAAAAGGAACACTTCAAGAAATGTCTAGAGATAAATTTAAACTTGGAACTTGTGTTCTTAGTAACAAATGTTTTTGTAAGAATATAGTTTTATTCGACTACGCAAGGAGTGTAGCATTTTTCGAGGGGTGTATGTGAGGGGGGTTCGAGGGGTGTATGTTTTTATATGTATAATGTATGCGTTGATCCGTCTACGTTTCGCTTTGGGAAACTTATGCCGAAACGAAAGTAAAAGTAAAAAAGGAGCATAAGTAACTCCTTATTACCTCAGCTATCTGCCAGTGAAAGTCCTGTTAAAATCGGTCCAGCCGTTTTAGAGAACATCCGGAACAAACAGATCAACAGATAAAAAGACAAAAATAAAAAATAAAAATGTTTTGATATAATGTACCGTGTGCATACAATATGCAATTAGTAAAAAGCAGTTTTTTAAATATTACAAACAGACACTTAAATTTTATTTATTTGCATGGATGGATGGATGGATGGGATTAAATCTATGAACCTACTTGGACGTATATCCTGTACATTATCTTTAAAATAATACCTATGTCTAAAAGCTCAATTTGACCGTAAAACCACTCAATAAAGAATGACAAATTTTGTTTTAATTTTAGAGTAATTTTCGACCCGTTTACTTGGTCAATAGAATGTAGGTTCATACGAGGGTGCGACAAATATGATATAAATTAGGTCGTCGAAACCTCATCCTAATGGAAGGGTGAAATTACTCTTCCTAACTTTTACAGTTTAAATTATGAAGTAATTTAGTTCACTCTATTTAACAGTTAGTACAGATAAATTCTGTTTTGGGGCGACTTCACTATGGAATTTATAAAAGGACTAACATATATTATCGATTTTAATGCATAGTGGTAGGGTATTTTGTATGTATTGTAGTATATTTTGACATTCGTTTAAGTGAGCTATTTGTTCCTAAGACAAAATAAATGATTTGAATTTGAATTTATTTTTAAACTAGATTGTCATTTTTTGTGAGTACCTATTTGCAGTGTTTGGGAATAAGAAATAATCGGTTTCCTCATCTTCCTTCCTTCCTTTTAGCTTGCAACGTATAAGCAATGTCTTTCATGATATCTTGATATTCATATGATAGTAATTTGTCATTTAAAAATAATTAAAACTGCTTTTTCAGTGGTAGGAACGTCTCCTACGGATCGCGAATGACCCACTAATGTTGAACACAAACAGCCAAACATTAAATTTATCTTTCCACCTCATTTAAACTTGTTGCTAAGTACTTAAACAGAAGAATAAAGGCCAACATAATACGCAAAAGTCTCGCAAATACTACCCAAGGCTGTATTTTCCGGCTGAAGTGACGGCACAAAGAACAAAGTAGCCTTTAGTTGGCCTATTGAGAGCACAAGAGCTGTAAGGCCCGTTAAAATTACGGAAAACTTTACAAATTTTATAAGGACACACGAAATTTTACGTTTACTTAGACAAAAGTTGGTACCACGCTTACCTTCTAGAAACTTCTTTTCACGGGTGATCGTTAAAAACAAAATTGGGTCACTATGTCCCTACTTCAAAAATTACGACAAAGTCCGTATCTACTATTTACTAGAACAGGGATTTTCAAAGTTTAAAGCTAACAGAAACCAATCAAACATCTTTTATTCTAAGGAATCCCGTATCAAACGATGACTAATCAGAACTGGAATATTACTCGTATATACGATTTTTTTTTCATATTTTGGCGGATCCCTGATGACTATTATACAGAACCCCTACGTTCCGCGAAACTCAGTTTAGGAATCCCTATACTAGATATCTATGTGGTCGATATTTAACCATAGCTCATCATTGAATCTAAGCCAGAAAAGTAACGTCTACACTTCTTTAGATATCAAGAGTTAGTTTCACATCAATGTATATCTACTCATATGTTTGCATTATACCTGATTATATTTCACAAGATCTAAAACAATTTCCAAGAACTGTAAAGAAAGCATTCGAGAAGATACACTTATTTTCTCAACAGAACTCGAAAGCTTATTAAGAGCTTTACGAAAGCTTCTCTCGTGCGTGAAAGAGCTTAAAGCATAGCATACCAGACTGCTCCAGAGTCAGTAAATTACAATTTGTTAATTTGCTCCTCGTCGTTATGAACTGCACTCACGTGCTTTTGCTTCATTAAGAAATGATAATGAGTTGGTATTAAATAATGATGAACTTACAAAACAACAAGTTGTTTCTTAGATGTATTTGAAACTAGCAATTGCTCGCAGCTCCGCCCGCGTTTTGCTGTTTTCGCAATATATTTTATTGCTGCTCCTCTCCTTTTCATCTTAGTGTGACGTTATAAATAGCCTTCCTTGATAAATGGACTTACTCTAAAATATTTTTGTAAATCGGTCCAGTAGTTTCTGAGATTAGCACGTTCAAACAAAGAAATAAACGATCTCTTCAACTTCATATATTAGTATATTATGTACTAGTGGACCCGCCCTCGCTTCGCT
>LGAG01000724.1:423288-443068 GCA_001278395.1 Lerema accius
TGGTGCAAGTTAGGGGAGGCCTACGTCCAGCAGTGGACATCGATAGGCTGATGGATGGATGAATCCTAGGTGAGAAGTATTTGCAAGCATTTAGTGGATTACTCGCCAATTAGTTTACTCATATATGTACTCGTATATACAAGTCAATTCGATACAAATATAATGCCTGATTTAGATTCAAATTCAAAGTCGACAATTCAGAATATGATACAAACCGCAAACCGTATCCAGTTCGTGATTCCACCGGCCCAGCTGCTCAAACTCGATCATATTTCACGCAACTTCAAAATTCCCGCAGCTTTGTAATTCCCACAACTATGCTGAATGCACTCTGCCGTGATGATATATGCAGACAAGCATAATTTGTTACGACGAACCAATGCTCCTGGTACTCTACAGTATTTGCATGTAACATTATTCTGTGTAATAGATTTATTGTTTAATGTAAATCTAAAGTTGACAACAGATGATGTTATGCCACTTATTGTCTGAAATCGAATGAGTAATGTAGTTGACATAATTTAATTAATTAAAGTCAGAATAGAGTCTAAATTCAATGGCGGAACAAAACTTCTATGTAGTACCTAATATTTTTTCAATACTTTGTAAAATGGTAAAGGTTAAAGTTTTTTATACATTGTTCTGATTTATATTTAGAACCTATTACATAATTATGTCTTCTGTTTTGTTGCAAGGGAAAGATTTTTATAAGTAAGGTACCTATCGCTTTGTATTTTCTTTGATATCGTGGTATGATGAAATAAAGATTCGTTACCGTGTACTTGTCGTGTCACTACACTATTATACTCACGAGTACATATTATATCCTATATTGTATAGGTATATCAACTATACACTAGCGTGAAACGTAAGTGAAAACTAAAATGCAACAGTTTTGAAATTGCATTGTATTGTCATGTCTCCGCACATTATTTCCGACGAATATCGTGATATTGAAACGGTGAACGTTTTCTGCATTCCCGGCACGTCGCGTTCGCGTTACGAACTGTGGTAAGTTCCACAGAAATTGCATGAACGGCATATTTTGAACATTCCTTATGAAAATCTGACGTGTCTGTTCATTCGTCATTGTACTGACTTCCGTCGTTCGGAATTTTCGTTTCGAATGGGTACTTTTGCATTCTATTCTGTACCGTGATACAGTTACGGATCATCTGAACAGTTTTAGACCAATCTAATTTGGGTCGACTTTATAAAATGATTATTTGTTACAGATAGACGGATATCTCTACTTAAAAATACCAAATGTAACATCTTGTAATCATTTTGAAGTGAAAAATTTTCAGCATCGTGGTGATTTGAAAGTCAATAAAGTTAACATGTACGTATGAGAAAATCAGATAAAAAAAGCATTATACAGTCAGTGTTACTACTTGAGTACTAGATGGCAGCACGGGAGTTTCGTACTAGCAACACCTATTATCATAATTATTAGCAGTACTATTTTGTCAAGTGTTGAATATTGTTTTAAGTGTAATCAGTAAATTGTTTCGATCTGTGAAAATAATAGATGACGCTAAAAGTTTTAAAATGGCGACTTTGGTGGTTTTTAAAATGGTGTTTTGTGTACGTGTTGTTATATTCGTCTCATTATCAGGAAGCTAAAATTTTTGAAGTCACACAATTTATTTTTTAAAGAAATAAAGTTTTTTTTATTTATTTTCAAATTATGTAAATAGACTAGAATTAAATTCTAATGGCACATTTATTTATGGAATGTAATTACACAGTTACATTATGCTAATATTGGCTGTGTTCAGTAGCCAGAAATATATCTATTTCACGTTAAAAAAACAACACAACGTGAATCACGATTCTTAGTAACGTTGAAAACGACGGGAGAAGGAGAAAGAAAAACAGCAAAAAATATTTCAGATTTGATATAAGTAAATTTATTTTGAATAATATTAATGCTAAAGGTTTTTAGAATAAAGTAGGTTACACCGTTCTGACTTAAAGGTTCTTAATGGAACTCAAATATTCATGAGAAGGAAAATATGATTGCGCTGTGTAAATTTCTGAGATTTCCGAATATAGTTGTTTATTAGTAATTTAAATTTATTTTCTCAAGTAGGTCATAAATCTCAAGTTAGTAAATATTGAAAAAATTTTTCAAGTTTACTAAGTAGGTAAATCAAATTTTTAGTATTTTTGAGTAGATACTAATAAATATTCTTGTATTGTATAACGGTTACAGTGTAGGTACTTATATTTCGCTTTAGGGTTCCATGTCATGGCATGCGGGGGCCCTTGTGCGCACACGATATAATCTATTTGGGGCCCCTGTGCCGTCAGGGGCCCTACGATACAGTCCCGTGTGCCCTGAAGGTAATGACAACAGATGTTAACCTATTATAAATTGTCGAGCGTTTCCGTACTTCCCAAGCACATACAACTGTCAGTTCTGGTTGTTCTCAAACTAGACATAGACTAGAATTAGCGCTTACACAAAATCTGATTCCTAGCATAATTGAAACAAGCAAGCAATAAACTTAATACTCAAAGACTACAAGCAGTGTCTCGTACAATACACTTCACTCACTGCTCGTAAATACGGGAATTAATACGATAAGCCAACGTCAGCTGCCAAAACTGTACGTTGAGTTTCATTAACACACTTTAACAATGCAATCTAATTGGCAAAGTTGAGTGTTAAGTCTCACTTTGTTTGCTAGGTGGCGCGAGTTGACAACGAACTCGTAACATTTCCTTCGTGTTACTTTATTGATTGTGTTTTGTTTTTAATATTAAACTGTGTATGCTGATAATGACGTAGGTACTGAATTCGCGTGTTTATTTAGCAAGGGTTTATGTAGTCATTTAGTGATGATAAATGGGTAGATAAATACTAATGACAAAGACGCATACGTTATTGTTAAACAAAGTGTTAGCTTATGGGTTTCGCTAAGGGGTATACAGGAGCAACTGTTAGTACTTAGTGAGGTTTACTGAAATGTAAATCAATATAAAGACAAATTTGTGATAACATCCTTGGAGTGCATGTCCGTATCTTAGTATGTAGGTACGCTAACACGCTCATACCCTCGCAGTAGGATTCCCTGTGTCGCGGGTGGCATGGACAACACAAATAACACATCACTAACACCCATAACCTGCACACAAACATTTATCTGACACATAAATATCTGCCCCGGCCGGGATCGAACCCGGGACCCCTGGTTTCGCAGGCAGGGTCACTAACAACTAGGCTACGGGGTCGTAAAGTTCTCTATAGCTTAGCTTTTTTCTTCACACGCGTGTTTACTGATCGCACTCGCATATAACCACTAGTTTAGACTCGTTCTAAAACAAAGCGTTAACCCAAATCAATTGGTGGCAGCCCTGAGGCAGACGCGAACTAACTTGTAGTTCGTAGTACGCTTCACACTTGCCTAATACATTGCAGCTTACGAGAATGTTCTCGTAGTTATACAACATCTGAAATGTAAGCTGGCTGTCGTGTTGGGAACTAATGCTGACTGTTCTCACTTGTCGGGTGTCGGGTGTCGAGCCTCACACTTTATCTGGCAATATCTAAACTAATAATAAAACTATAACCGCGTAAATGTACAATGAAAATAACGTGAATACTTCTTTAAATTTGGTTCTATAAGGGGGCAATTGAAAAACCTAAAGATAACAAAATCAAGGGATACTGTGTGGCGATGTAGTTTTGAATCTATCGTCTACATCCAAAATGAATTACAATAAGAAAAGCCGCGCGCGGGGGAGAGGCAAGCACTGCCATTTAGAGGTTATTTTACGATATAAAATAAAATAATTTTTATTTAAAAAATTCACGTACAACACACAGAACTGTGTCCATGACACAGCAATACTGTTTTTTTTTTAGGATTTATTAAACGTCTTTCAGTTCAGGTACCTATCACGCGATAACCATTGGACTGATTTAAACAAAACATGGCAATGATATAAAATAGATAGAGGTTCAAGGATACTGCATTCAAAGCTTATATGCAAAAGCTATAAAAAGGCGAAGTTTTACCATAACTTCTTCAGAGGAAATTGTATTCTTGCTATAAATTTACGGACGGGCGGACCGGGGCGACAAAATAAATGCCCCGGCGTTTCCTTTTAGTAAGTTATGTTTAGTGCTATTAGGCCATGGTTTCTTTGTCGAGTAGGGTCAATGTCTTGAGAGATTGGAAATGAACGAGTAGTGAGTAATTGAGTACTTATGGTACTTTAACCAAATATATGTGTGCCTTATTAATAGGTATCATTGAAGTATATTTTTTGCTGGGCTAGGAAGGTGACTATTTCGAGCATTTGTATGTATTATTTTTTTTGATACGCTCTACAGCACAAACAGTGTGATGTAATTACGACATAATAATATGAGGACGTCATTGTGGAATAGGCATGGTTTATATAATTTTTATTTATAACGAAAAAAATTCTGTTCTCAAAATAATATAAATACAGTAAAATGGGTTCAATTATTGCACTAATAACATAACTTTTTTGGTATTAACAGTTATTTTATTTATGTAAGCATTTTACTCTTAATTTGATAAAAAGCAATACTCCCATTGTATACCTAGTATTTATAAAATAAATCTAGTGTTTGTATAAATTCAAACGTTAACCGGTCGTCGACAGGGGGCGCCGGCAGCGCTGTGGGGACCGATAAAAACGTTACCGTCAATAACTTATGTTGTTCCGTTTTATTCTTCCAGATTCAACGGAAACTATACTTTACATACGAACTTCTACTGGATTAGGTACGTAGTTTTTATTTGCTGTAGATTGCGACTTTGCCATGAAGTCATAAGACATGGCATCGTAATAACCAATCCATGTATGTAATTTTGTTTATAATGTCTTTTGAAGGGGAAATATCTAAGAGGAACTTGAAGTTCAATTCATATTTAAGTTGATATAACTGACTAGTTTATTTTTACTTATGTTGATCTACACAATGTTTAAGAGTATTACGCAACTCTATATCTCTTCTCCAGTCTAACGCGTTAATCGTCAAACTTTTCCGAACTCTAAGAAGTTTCCATTCTTTAACGTACAACAACTACGTACACGACCTTTAATTTTAGAGCTCAGTAAAAAAAATAAAAGTGGGTAGTTTTATTGGCCATAAACAGAGACCGGTGGGCGGTCTCCGAGACATCGCCAGCACCGAATGCGGCTTTATTGAGTGCTAGCTCGTAAATAAGGACAGGGGTCGGTAAACGGTCCTGTATTGTATGGACGGTATTTAGGTACACACCAGAAATCGGGATGTAACCATGGTATAATATACGCTACGGATCTTCTAAGTCCTAAGATCATCTCTGTCATAAAAACTAGTGACATACTCATACGTACTAAGTTTCATCCAAAGTGATTTGTTAAAAATGTTCACCTAATGCTAGAAATAGGTGAGTAGCCTCAACCCTAGAGGACATTTTTATCAATTACTCAACAGATTGTGGAAGCCAGCGGCGCCACCAAGCGGCAATAACCCGGAAACTTTAAACTCGCCGCCACTAATTGTGAGACCGTACAAATTATAGTGATATTAAACTAGTTTATATTTTTAAAGTTTAGCTTGTTTCCGGGCTGCAGTTTTGGTTGAAGTTTAAGAACAAATGTATGGCTGGAATACTTCTGAGATTTTTTAATTTGTTAAGAAATAAGAACAGTTTTTTAACACTTAAAAAATATATTTATTATGAAGTTTCTGGTGAATTATTCCCTCTGAAATATTCGCTGGTATTATCGAAAATCTATGGTCATGGTATTAGTCGTATTCTGTTATTAAATGCAGTAAAATCTGACATTATAATATAAAGAGTTTAGTGACAGACACGTTCATTAGGATTTTAAAAGAAATAAGTCTGAATATTTTCAGCGTGTCTAACCCTGGGAACGAGGAAACAAGTCGGAAGTGTTTAAGACGCGCCGACCAATTACAAAGCCGTAGCACCTAAATAATTTTTGTTCTTTTCATCTCGTCTATAAATACTACAGCATTTCGCACCATCCTTTCAAAAATATTTTAACGTCTGGAAAAATTTACTTTCCATTTCGATTACTTTATTAATTGTGTTGTAATTAACGTATTCTGTAAATATAAGTTACAAGCATAATCATGTTTGACAAGGCACCTAAATTACCACAAAATTGACATTAAAAAAGTTATACACTGACAATAATAGAACTCGAATTCCCGCCAAAAATATGCGCGCTCATAAAACCCGTGCGTTCTTAATTCAAATGTGTCTGTCTATTCCATATTCAAATTAGCTCGAGGTTGGTTCTCCTGAACCATAAAATATCAGTGCATGCATTATTTAGCGCCCTAAGGATAATAATTTAATTTACATAAAAGAAATATTTTTTTTTGCATGCGTACAAATAATTTGCATTTTTTTAATATAAATCTCGACCTATCGCTCTTTTGATTATGTTACGCAGGTATCTGTTTTTTTCGGCTATAGTTATTGTACTCAAACCAAAAAGTATTACTTATAGACTTTTTTTAATGTTGTTAAAGTAGCAAACGAGCTGGCAATGCCACCAACCCCTGCCGCCATGACTCAGTCTTCAGGGCAAAAATGTGACGTAATTTTTTTTCTTTTTTTACGATTATGGTATTCGTAACAGATCACGGCCTGCCGAGCAATGTACCAGAAAACGTTACTAGGCATTTGTTATGTTTTTTTCGACTACGCCTTTTTCCGAAGGCGGAATCTACATATTTTTTGGTCTAAGTTATTGTAATGTCGAAAGCTTTCGAACGATATGAAAGCTTCTTACGCTAAGTTTGACCACTAAGTCCTCTCCTCACTAGAGCAGCTATTTGGAGAATTCTGCAGAGCTTTTCATTAATGAGGAGTGGGAGAGTAGGTATCCTGTGTAGAGCTATTACTGGGTAAAACCAATCAAATCGTCTGAGCAAATCGACGGATTCCATAGCTTTTTAATTTTCGCGCAGGCCCATCGATTCGAATAAATTTGATTGAATCATAGAATATCAGGATTGGTAATTGTTGGCAATACTGTAGCCTAAAAATAGTGCTAACGATTGCTTCGTTCCTTTTTAATGTAGGTACCTATCCACCTTTTTGACAAAGTATAATTAATCTTGTATGTGATGATTTAAATCATTTTTAAGGTATGCTGTGTTTTTATATACCTATTAAGGTAGGTTGTAGTATATCTGTCACTAAGTAAATTATCCATAAAAGTATAACTAGTATAAAGTTATAGTAGTAGGAGGTATTAGTGATAAAAGTGCCTTAATAGAACACTAGCAGGGACAGACAAAGCACTAAAGCATAAAACTTTGTGTCAGAGCAGAATAAAACATGAGATTTTACAGTTTAGGAGCGTTAAAAAGGATCCCTTAAAATCAATCTATCATCTAAACGTGTAAAACTAGTTTTAACTTGAGAATAGTAATAAAGTCACTGATTTCTAGTTTCTAAACCTTTATGTATTATCGTCGCTTTTTTTACTTTGTAAATTTTTCTTTACTTCAATTACTAATCTATGTAAACAATAATAAGCACTAATTTATTGTTATTGTTAATTAATACTTTCTATAATAAGATTACAAACTAAATACTGTACATAAAAAGGCTTTAATTCCATTTACAAAAAATAAATTATCTAAAATAAAAATAAAAAATCTATCTCTCGTTTTTAACACATATAAAAGAATTTTCACAAAATTCTCCACTGTCAGAAAGTACAGAGTTAGTTCTTGAACATCAGTATTATAATACATTAAAAGTTCCCTTAGACATGTCCTGTTTTCGTGGATTTAATGGAAAAACTTTTCCTGTTTGTGCAAGCGTCAACGGCTACAAGTTAAGATATTTAGATGGTGTGGCGTAATCTGTGAATACTCTACTGGCCAATACGAACTAGAGTTGATATTAGGTTACCAGATATGTACATATTATATTGCTGAAAAACTTTATTCAATTAATCATTATACATGAGCCTCAGACCAAAAAATGTATCGACTCCGCCGTCAGAACAAAAAAGCGTACTCGAAAAAAATATTACGTAGGTAAATAATAAATGATAATGTTTGGTAGACTACTCAGCAGATCTTGTTCCGTAACGTTCGACAGGTCGTAAAAAAAAGAAAAAATTGACCTCACTTTTTTTCCGAAGACTCATTCTATATACGTTTTGGTCTGAGAGCTAACTAAAAAAGGGTTAAAGTTAAATCAAAATTAGTAGGTATAAGTTATCAAAACTCGTTTCGGAAAAAAATGGTGTTTGAGCATAAAATAGATTTGTATTTTTCCTAACATGACAATACAAATAAAAAGTGAGTGAAATGTATTAACCACACCTACCTGTATGAAAAAAACGTAACATAATAGCTGGCCAGCGTAACATCAAATGAACAATACAAAAAAAAAAGTTTCGTTCGTTCCATTCCGAATACTTTTTCAAATTTAATTTCTTGCAAGCCAGAGAAACAATGGCTGTATTTTCGTTGCCTTTGTTGCGGATTAAAAAGGCACGCGAGAAATGCATTAGGGAAACAAAAACGTTCCGTTACACGTTTACAATGAGACGTCTGATAAAGGAAGGCCCTTGATTGCGTTCGGCCGACGTTTGGCGAACACCGTGAATCGTATCGCGGTTTGTCCTATTTATGCAGATTTAATGATACTAAGTAACTGTTGCCTTTGAATTTTTTTTCTTTTTTTTTTAGTACCAGTCATTAGGAATGGCTTGTTGGGATGCAGTAAAGTTCCATAAAAAAATACTGTGGTTATACAATTTATTAAAATACGAAGTAATAAGGTAGGCACATTTAAAAGGAAAATTACATAGTCAGTCATTTATATACGAGTAAGTCACACTTTATGAACCATTTTAAAACGCTTATTTTTATTTATCATAATAGCTTAAAAAATATTTACTTAATCCTTTTTCTATGAAAAAATTTCACCCGCCTTTTTTGTTTTTTCTTTTTTATGTAAACTATGAATCAATCGTTCACAGAAAATCAATATAACTTCTGCACGGTTACCATCGCGCCACGTCACAGCCCAGCGTTCACTGTAATTGTATTTCATGGCGAACAGCTAAATTGACTTAGCTCTTCGATGTGTGATAATAGGGTTTTCGGGCGATGTACTTTCACTGTATAGTCGTATGTAGGCTAGAATTTCAGTTAGTTTAGACTCTTAATAACAATTTCAGTTAGTTTATTTTTCTTTATGCATTATAGTGTTACATTATTTGATATGATATATGTGTAACTCTTACAGTATCTTTTAAATTGACAAAGTTTTCATTAATTTTGACTTGAAGCATGTATCATAATGAATACAAAACCATAGACTTTTTTGTTGTAGACTCTGCCTATATTTTTTAGTCTGAGATCTAAGTGTAATAAATTAACATCGCATATTTGCTGTTTAATTTCTCTTCTCTCTTTTTTTTTTTGAAAATATTAGCACAGTTTATAAAAAGCCCTTTTTTAGTCAGATGCTAAATCGTCGTAATGCCGGCTTAGGAAGTCAAACTTCCTTTGGTATTCTTTTTCAGTTGGCAATGTAATATCTTCAATGTTAAAGACATCCATAGCCTAACTGACTACTTAGGTACTGCCATAATTTCATATAAAAATAACCGTATACTTTTTTTATCAAAAGCGACTATGGGACATAAAACAACTTTCAATATTCTCACGCCTCGAAATTCAGCCGGTTTCAGTTTAATATGAGTTTATTTTTTATTTCAAAAAATTCAAACAATGTTCTCGAAGCTCCAACACGAAAGCTTCACGGAAGCTTCAACATGTTCTGTTTTAAACTGTTGATATTCGCGATAAAGTTTGAAACAGTTCGTTCGTTCACGAAAGAAAACATTCAACTCAACGTACCAAAGTTTAGTATGTGCAATTACGAACTTACGTGGTTCATACTTTGTTGGATATTATAAAAAAGAATATTTAAATAACGACATAATTAAACGGTGGACCTAATTGTTGCTACGTCAAGCCTTTTGGTTACAGCGGATCAATGAAATGCACATAAAGACATACATAGATACGCTCAAAAAACTACTCTATACCGTCCTTCTAGCGTAGTACCTACCTATGGTTATACATATATAAAACTGCAATTTTTTCTCTTGACGATACCAGAATATAGAGGGACTAACAATAATAAATTCAATAGTGAGCGCGCTCCAGCAACGCACACATTATATACATTTGTGCATAGATACGTATTTAGGTTCGACTTTGGAAGTGTTTTAGAACAACATTGTAAAGAAGAATGCATGCCGAGCATTGGTATCAGATACGAAATACATACATGAGTTTTACTACTGTTGGTCTCTCTATATTGTGCCGATGCTAAGTTAAACACCTTACTAGTTTAACCAAACAAACAAGCCCTACAAATCAGCACAATTTTCACAAGAAACCTACACCGAAACGTTCCTAAATTGCTTAACACATGTCGGGTGCAAACCAACACGACCGATAGACAATACCGTATTTTTTATTTACCTCGCGACGTGCTCGGCAAAGGCAGCGCCCGTATACAGCCGAACTGAAATATTTAACACGATCTACCGCACTGAATCAATCCACGAAGCCTTTCAGATTACGGGTCACAGTGCTTTTCATAATTTACTCTCTTGTGACAAAACTTTGGAGCTACCTGATTGGAACTCCGTGAATGTAATCGCAGTAATAACTCGATAACTTAATTGGTTTTAAACTATGATTGACGTTTTCAATCGGAAGTTTTGATTTAGAACACGATTTCGAAAATCGATTTTAATAAGAAGAAACATTTATTTTACAGGTAGGGAATATTAAAAATATAAGTTATTCGATATTTCATTTGCGGAGAAGGTATAAACAACAAGGTTTTTAAGGCAAAAAATAAAGTTTTATTTCTGCAGAAACTAGGTTTATTTAAAGTAGTTTATTTACTGTAGATATTACAGTAATAAAATAAAAAAAATATTAGGAGTTGGCTTTGGATAGAAGCTGTAACATATTGAAGTTTGGTTAGGTTCAACTAGTTTCGGACCATTCCAAGGCTTTTTCCCAAGACTCCGCACTTCATTCGGCTATTGATTTTACTCAAAAAATCTTTAACAAATAAACAAAGTTTTTAAAAGCCGCAAATCTATATTATTCCAAGAGCTCCTTAGCCATTTTTCCCGAGGCTCGCTTAATTAGTGCCAACTTTTCCGCACCCACTCGTTCTCAGTCTATTAATCATTAGTTTTCATTAGTTAACAGTTCTCACAAAATATCACTTTGCATAATGAGCCGTCACTTAGTAAGAGTGCTTTTAAGAGTGATGGGATGAAACTATGTACGTTTAAAATGTTTCATAATTCATATTAATAGCTAGAAATAAACATACATTACTGCTTAAAATTCTGGGATTCCACTAAATTTGCTTGATTATGAGACACACCAGAGAGTTCCTCATAAAGTTCTCAAATGTGAGTTCAGTTTGCCGTACCCCATTTAGCCAGCGTGGTGGACTATAGTACCCTATAACATGTACTTCCTACATTGTGAGAGGAGACCCGAGCCCAGCAGTGGGACAGTCTATAAATAAAAAGCAAGCATAAGCAGAATATAGAATAATAGTAATTCATTGTCTCTAAGAACAGGGCGAATACAAAATAGATGACAAAAGCCCTTCGCAAGGCTGCCACGGAGGTCTCGATTCACTGATTCAGTCAACGATTTTATCTCACGAACCGTTAACAATTAATATTATCCTCTTCCACTTTAATACCCCAGTTATTGATTTGTTATTCGCATACATACCTGTTCTACACGAACTACATCTTAATGTAAAATTATGGGGAATGTGTGTCATTGAACTCCTTCTTAACGGTTGGACCGATTTAAAAAAAAAATAGTAGGTACTAAAATTTTTTGTACCTACTATAACCTATAAACAGAACTTTAAGATAATCTAATTCCGAAAATTTGTTAGCTAAGTTATTTGCAATTCATTTTAGATACAAGCGGTTGTAAGCAAGCAAATTATTTATTCGTTACGAGCTACGACAAATGCTACGCTTTGAAAACGGTATCTACATTTCGATACCTTTTAAAGCACCTGTATTAAAATTGCAGTCATGCAGACTTTAGATCAAATTATCTCCAATCCATTGAAGTTGGCTTATTAGTTACCTACATAAATAAAGAGTAAAATAGTAGAGAAATGACTGTCGAATAAAAATTAATTCTGGCTCAACTTGTCCTCATGATTTACGAGTGCACCTTACTTAAAGTTCGTCGTAAGATGACGCTAGCTCTTGGCAAAATAAAGGGTGTAAAATATTTTACGCCTCGCTCGTTAGGGTGAAAACATATTACATCCTAATGAAGATTTAACGACATACTTAAAGAATTTTTACTTCAAAATAAAAAGCATTATATTAACGACATAAGATTTAAGGGAATTACCAACGGTGCGTATATTACTTTGTGAATAAAGTAACATGGATTAGTAAATAGAAATTTATCTTATGAGTTATAAAAAGGATCTATTACATTTTAAAACGTGAGTACAGACTGTGATGATTACGTTATACTTCAATTTGAAGCTTGAAATTTTTTCAGTTTCATTGCATAGTTCAAAGTTAATGTGATAGAATAATACTATTCCTGGCTTAATATCTCTACACATTAAAACAAGTGGGGAATAATAAAAATAAAATACCTGACTGGTATAAATTGGGGAGTCACAACGAAAATGTACCCAATGTTACCTGATATGTTGAAACCGTAAAACTGTAAAGTGTAGAGCTCGAAAAATATTACCCTTCTTCAGGTACAATCGGGTAAAAAAGGGAGAGTAAAAAAGGGAGGGAAGAGTCACTGTGTCGGCTTTTTAAGGTAGATCCGAACAATTCCTAATAGCAATTATGGTCGACGACCACACAATATTCGCATATAAATGGAAAGCTTAACATAGCCTAAGATTAGTACTCAAATTCCATTAAACGCAGATAACGTGAAATTAATGATTAACACTAAAGGGGATTGTATTAACATATTATAAGATAATTACATCCATTATCCATGAGCTAAAGGCAATAACAGATTGGAAATAGGGTTGTCAAAAAAGCTTTGCTTATCTGCAACAAGTATTGTGAGAAAGCATTTTCTTGTGCGTGTCGCGTAAAACGTTGTATGTAAAAGGCTTGTTTGAGTCTACTACCAAACGATTCATCGTGTCTCGCCTACAGGCTTAGAGTTACTACTTTTTCTCTTTCTTTACTAATTTCTTATATTGTCAGTACTAATTTGGAAACGACAACTGTTGTTGTTGAACTGATTTCTATAAAAAAAAAATGTGTTTTTAAAAACGACCGAGTATGGTGACGATTACAAATTTTAGATGGTGCTGTTATTGAATGAATCAGCCAAACAAACGTAAAAAAAGTCAGTATAATGCGCATTAAATTGTCAACATAATTTTCTACACCTGCCCTGTTATTAAATTCACTGTAAAACATTCACTAAGTACGTATACGATGAAAACAGAGATTGTTATTCACATACATCGAGCTACTATCACCTGTCAACCCTACTTTACTATCGTATTAGGCTACGGAGGCGTTAAAAGTTATTGAGTCGCAGCTGCGGACCCTAACTGGTCTCAAAGGATGAGTTAAGTGTTATGGGAAGGCCCAATATCGAAACCTATGCTGCGCATAAATTTCCCTCTACGACGGCGGCCAAACGAATCGTAAAATCGTTTTAGTTCGAACTAAACAACTATTTGAATTTGAATTTAGAAGTCGAATTCTCATGTGTCATTAAGCAACAGGTTTTTAGGAAGAACTAGATAAAGACATAATCATTATTGGCATGCGTAAGTAATTATGTAGTACGGTCTATGAAAAAAACTTTTTTCAAAGTTGTAAACAAAATTTTATACTTTTATTAAATTTTTATTTAGTTTAGCATTACAAACAAACAAAAATTTAAAATCCATAACTAACGAATAATTCCAGATACGAGTACATAATAATTATGTATATCTGAAGCTCGCATCGTTACTAATCGATCATACAACCAGTCACAGAGTAGTGAAACGTACAATAATCGTTAATGTACTCTTAAAAGATTGGAGTGAGCCTCAAATATTCCATAGCAAGTGCCCTTTTATCGTAACGTGTTATTGGTCCTTTGAGACCTTTACATTTTTTCCTCAGGACTGCTTCTCGTGTTCCTTGCGGAAATTACGGAATATCTTTTAAGTTGTTCCCTTGATACTAAATAGATTAAAGTCACTTAGAGATGTTGAAGACGATCTTTAGACTGAGAAAGTAGCTTTGTACAATTATCAGTAGTGATAGATTATAGAACTTAATAAGTAGTAAAGTTACTTAACTAAAGTATTTATTTTAACAAGCGTTACCTATCCAATTTTCAAAATATCCTGTTTTTCAGTGATGACGCCGACTTACATCTGTAACTCTTCTGGTCTTTCGTCAGTTATTTCCATATAACAACAGACCCTTTAGAACCTTTAGATAAAACAAAAATATCGATCATCCCTTCCAAAACCCCCATAAAACGCGATAAACCTCGTAACGAAATTAATCTGGAAGCAATATTCTGCTAACAAAATTAAATCGGGCGCCGCGAATGAATTATTAAACGGACTGAAGACAAAATACGAGGGAACGCCCTCGGAAAGTTTAAATCTCGCTCCGACTCAATCTTTAAAGTACTTTTGAAGATTTTTACATAATTTATCGCGCGTGTAATCATGGCTATTATAATTATATTCTTGATTACACACAACTGAGGAGGAATCCGCGTGATCATCAATCAAGTTCTGTGAAATATCCGGTAATCATTAATCAATTTTTCGCCGCAATGGAACGAATTGAAAAAAATTTGGTTGCTTGTAAGATTCAGTACCTACTTAGGTACTTACTCTTTGGCTTAAATTTCACATACATTTGTTTTGTGGCTCTAAAATAATGCGAGAAATAAATAATTAACTGTATTCGGACAATGCAGTTTGAAATTTTTTTTTAGGTGTTAGGGGCGTCTTCTCTTTGGAGTCAAATTCTATGATTACAAACACATTGAAATCTGTCAAGCCGATTCGACTGTACAGCGTGTTAAAGAAATAGATATACTTACATAGTCTAAAAACAATCCTTATTTTGGCGCAGTCGTATTCATTACCCAAAACAATGAAAAGTTGTGTTAAAGTGTGAAGTGTAAAAATCTGTGTAAAAGATAAAAGTGGCGTAAAGCATAAAGGGTGTAGCGATTACGCCACAAGTTTTATCTCGAGCGGAGTAAATACAGGTGCGGCTAGTTACTTTGTAGTGTAAATTGACCTTCCTCACGGCATTGTTTGACGGTATACGCCGGGAACCTCGCCGCAAAACAGTTGTTCACGCCGAGACATTGTCTCTTTTAATACGCTTTACACCTCATTTTATTGAGTTTTTAATGTTTAATATACTTTTAACACCTCGCTTTCTTATAAGTTCGTTTGAATTCAATTGTTTCTTTAATTTTTTTTGGACAATCAGTAGGTATGAGTGAGTAGTGGCCTGCCCATGCCGACCTAATAGTTGGGTTTAAAATCTAAAAAACACAGCAATATATATACTTAGGTTCAAAAGAAAACTATTACAGATAAGCTAAACAAGACCTTAACGGGTTAACAAGTAATGAAGCTACTACGTAACCCTGTACTGCGCATGGTCTGATTCGAACTTAGTAGAGCTCAGTAAATTGTTACTTTTGACGTGTCTACTCGTAAAAGGACACCTTTTTAGTCAATTAAACATTAGCCAGCGACAAAGGACCCGACCTCTGTATTTAAACGACAAATAGCTCGCTCACACAATACCCTTCGACATCGGAACCAGTTATTTACGTACATAAATCATTATTTTATTGCCTCCGTCAACGTATTCAAATCAAAGTGGCCCCATTGGAATGAAATATCCCGGCGTTTTGTCCAAACATCATTTTGGCTTCGTTTTTGTTCGTTGTTGTCATTTAAAATTTATTTGGATACTGATATTTTTGATTAGATCTAGGAGTATTTAAACTGGTTTTGTTTAATTGGGCATAACGACGATAAAATCCGCTGATCCTAACATTGAACACGAATGTTTTGATATATCTATCAAAACGTCGTAAACCCCATTGTCGTCAAGTGAGAAACCATACAGTACACTTTCATATAAATATGCCACGGTTAAGCTTATGCTGAGAAGGCCAATAGGGCTGACAGCTTTTAAGCATTAGAGCTAACAAAATGTTGTCATGCTGTGTCGTCGTGTTGTTCAAATGAAGAACGGACTTTGACAACCCTTAGCTCAGTTAGTAGTGATCCTGCCTGCGAAGCGAGGGGTCCCGGGTTCGATTCCCGGCCGGGGCAGATATTTATGTGACAGATAAATGTTTGTTCACAGGTCATGGGTGTTAGTGATGTTTATTGGTGTTGTCCATGCCACCCGCGACACGGAATCCTTCTGCGGGGGTATGAGTGTTTTAGCGTTTATTATTGGGTACTTCACGGAAGAAAGAACTAATTACAGATGCATTCCTTTTTCTGTGGTGGGTACCCTCATTGGGTCACCTCAACAAGTCTCTGTATAATGAGTCTCAATCAAATTGATACTAAAATTCATGTCATTTCATCTACGACATCTATAGTGCATATCTCAGACGGCTGTAATTTGTGGAGAAACGATTACACTGACCTCTAATAAAATGTTGAAGAAAATCTTTAAGTAAGATAGGTAACGTTTATACCACTAGGTACTAATTATGTATACGTGTACACCGTAAACCAGGTTTTATTAGGTCTATAAATCGCGGTGTGTTTTTTCTAGACGTTTTATATTTATTTACTAGGACGTTTGTTATTATCTGTGGTTTAAGAAATTTGAGAATTAGGGTCATTGTCATCACTTGTCAACTGTCATCCAATTATTTATCACGTTATGTAGTTGTGATATTATTTAAAATTTGTGGTGCAATATGGGTGCATTGAAAAGGTTACGGTCTATTTGGTGAGTACATTTTTGTGATTGTTTTTTTTGTTTATGAAAATGGTACCGAGGTCATAACTTTTCTCTAACCAAGAGAAAAAATAAGAGTCAGGGTTATTTCTGTAACTTGTAACTGGAGTTCATGTAAGTGATATTTTTTATAGTATCAAACAATTTTTCTTCTTAAGATAAGATAATAATTTTGACCCTATGTTGTGTCTTCGTCTCTGAAATAAGCAGATGAAATTTGATGTAAGTAATTCAAAGCCTTAAGAAGATTTATATTAAGTAAGCATTATAAAACACCTGAAATAAAAGAAAGTTGTAGCGAAGCCTAGCGAGGGCGGGTCACTATTGAAGCACAGAAAAGCTACGGTACACATATATACTTAAACGTAGCTAGTTGCCTTTTGTATGGCAATATTATGTTGATATTCTCTTTGCATACAGTAACGTTAGTGCGGTACAGGTAACTGCTTTGATGTGACTGAAATCATGTAGACGGCAGAGCTCGTTCAATTAGAGTTTGTTGGCTGGCGGCTGGCGGCTGGCGGCGGACAAAGGACTTTCTAATAGCCCACTACCAATTACGATTTAATTGGTTCCGCCTGATCAATTGCTATACTCACTTATTACTATACTGCTAAGCCTGTGTTGCAGAGATAACGGAGCGAAAGCGAGGCTATGCGTTTTTATTCGACTGCAGTAGGAGGGTGATGTTTTTCTAGAGTGTATTAGGTAAAGGGAGATCTACCGCCAGGCGATGTCGTGCCTGGGGAGCGGAACTTGTATACATAAAATATCAGTCGATGTAGAAAACTTCGATAGCGCGATTCAGGTTGCCGTGACGTCCCTGTACGTCGTATGTGCGTCGCCACATGTATGTATGTCAATTTCTTTGGTAAACTGTGCAGCCCAAATGGATTGAAGGATTTCAATATATGAGGTGTCATTTAATTCGCCTTTATTGTGAAAATAATATAGGTTTTATATTTTTCGACAATAGCGACCCCTCCCCACCTCCAAAAAACAAAATTTTGCATTCAGGTTTTTAATTTATCTCTTAATTAGTAATTGTTTTTGTGATGGCATGGCTTGATACTAGTCATATAGAAAATCGAAACAGAGCTTTTTCCTATAATGGCTATATTCAAGCACATTTATAGGGACATAAACGCTTCGCCGCGCTTTCGTATAGCTATGTGTTTGATACGGGCTTAAACCTGACGAATACTAGCTATAATTATGCATACATTTCTATTAAATTTGAAGTACTTTAAAGAAATTAGAGTACAGTAACTGTACTGTATACTGCAATGAAATCCTTCCTCCCCTAATATCATACGTAAGTTCGTTTCTCCCCCGGCTACAATGTCTGATTGCGACCCCGCCAAACCTGATTGCAGCCACATCAAAGGTGACTCAAAGCGCATTACGCTACGATGCTGTAAGTTAACAGCTCAAAGAGAATCCTGACAACGAATTGCAGAGAATGCTGTATGTAGTATACTGTTCTATTAGATGTAGGGCCTATACACACTTGCGATTAGGGCAGGAGAGTATCAGATTAAATGATGTTAGTCGCCATTGTGTTTGAATGCCGCCCTTAGCTGCAATGTTTTTTTTATAATCTTTTTTTATAAACCTTTTTTCTCTTCAATATTAAAGCACATTTACGAAACAAGGGTTTCTAAAAAAATTACGTGCATAAGTGTATCATTGATACCTTCATGAAATGAATAAATGAATTTTAATTTAATAAGTAAATGCTGGACAGCCAGATGAAAAAGTCTGCTATTAAACATGTTATCAGGACAATGACATGACATATTTTGTCTCCAACAGATCGACATCACGTGCTACTGTGCCTACTTTTACCCTATCCAATCTCAATCTACCCCAACCAATCTACCCAATAAAAGCTATCTTACCAAAAAACGTGAGATGTCACCAATAACGAGGTCATTTTCTTCACTTTCAGTACAAGAAGCAACGAAATCGTGTGTAAAAAGTATGGAAAAGGCGCAACGAAGAGTCCAGACAAACAGCGTCAAGTAATAAAGCTTGCCACCCTTCAGCTGACTTCTTCCCTTCGTCTTCTGTCCTTTCGAGTCTCCAAGAACTACTTGTACTTCAGCTTCGCGAGACCGGACACTGATTTAGTAGAATACGCAGAGCTCTGTTCTGATGACAGTCTTTACTAAATTTAAGGTGTGAGGTACACGTCTTCGCACATTACAACTTGATTCAACTCGTGGGAGAGCATTAAAAATGAGCTTTGTGTGGTGTTGGTTACGGTTGAATTTTCGAAATTACTTAAAAATTTATGACTCGTAGATGCGTGGTCTACTCATTATGTGATGTGTATACTTACGGGTAGATCCATTCGAAATTCAACTATAAGTTACAAATTATAAAGCTCATATTTCAATTCTTTCCTATATCTAGTCGGAATACAGAAAGCCCAATTGCTGTAGTGTGCGAAGACTTTTGTGTTTGTGTTGTCTATGTCCTTGTGTATGTCTGTCATTAAAAGTATTTCGTGATCAATTAATGTAACAAAAACGTCTTTAATATGAAAATTATTACTTATGTCATGTGTTTGAAATTTTCATTATAACTTCACTCTTACATCGTATTAACGTAAGTGCTAGCAGCTGTGTTAGTATGCGCATTAATTCTCGCGCTAAGACGCAGATGTAGCCCATACAGATTTAACACGCTAATGTCATTT
>LGAG01000724.1:443245-483418 GCA_001278395.1 Lerema accius
GGCAATGAATCGGTTAACACGCTAATGTCATTTTATGTGACGAAGTTGCCATCTGAGATTAGTAGTGTCATTTGTTATTAAAAATTAGCGGACTAAACTCTTGGTTACACCTACGTAATGCCTTAGCACGCTAATTAACGTCGAACAACACAGTGTTAGCAATACTACTGATAGACAATTCTCGTTATTTTTTCAATGACAACATAATATTATTTCTCGTCGCGCTAGTCTAGTGGAGAAATATATTTTCTGAAAAGAGACGAAGTATATTTCCCCTCAGCGGTTACTGTAAGCAATAAAATAAAATAGGTACTGCGATTGTTGCTTTAAGAAAACATTTCTAAAATAAACTATTATAAATTCTTTCTTGTTATATTTTTTACTTTGACTTCACTGGAGAAAATATTATTCCATTAAAACCACAATGGAAACAGCTAAGGCGCCTAATTGTTTTATATCAGGTGTTTATTTCTAATTTACTATAGATAATTGGATGGATGAAAGTACAGAAATATTTCTTTTCATTTATATTTTATGTCTTTCCTGGTAAGGGTGCGAGGTTTACTTAGATACTAGTGGACCCGCCCTCGCTTCGCTTCAGTAAACCTATGCCAAAACGAAGGTAAAAAAATAGCTTAAGTTACTTCTTACTACATCAGCTATCCGCCAGTGAAAGTGCCGTCAAAATCCGTTCAGCCGTTTCAGAGATTAGCCCGATCAAACAGACAAATAGACGGATATACAGACAAAAAAGTCATTAAGTAAAAAGCGGTTATTTTAATATTACAAACAGACACTTATTTTTTTTCAGTTGTATAGATAACAGTAAAGCTGAAATTCTAGATTTGCCTAATGTTTATGTTTTAGCTCTAAACGTAAATCTATTCAAAAAGCACTTGAATTTATTTTGCAACCTGATATTTACATATTGCCAATATCGCTTAAGTTACATTACGTTAAGAGCCAGTAAGCCGAAATTTAATTTATATAAAGCTTTGCAATTTTATAAAGCTTTGCAATACAAGGCAACGCCCTTGGCTTCGCCCGCGAAAGTGGTTCGACAAGAGGTACTTAATACAACTTAAATGAAACTATTTTTACGATGATTTTTTTATGTTTTTAAGATAGCAAACGAGCCGACAGTGCCACCAACCCATGCCGCCCATGGACATCGTAACAAACTTTGAGTAATACTAAATAAATCATTTCTAAGATGATGTTATAGACTATAACATACTCTGTCTCTGTGCTAAACCACTAAACCGATTTTAATGAAATTCAGTATAAAGATAAAACTGAACTGGGGAAAGGATATAATATAGGATACTTTTAATATACAGCGAGCGCGAGACAGATTTTTGTTCGTCACTTATTTAGTCGCAATTTTATACGACCGCTCCTCTATTTGGATTGTATTCTATTATTTTTATGGGTCTGTGTATTAAACTTTATTTCATAAATTTCCCTGACATGAAAATTTTCAAAGTTCAAAAGATAAATTTCATACTTCAGAAGGCACACCTGGGTAATATTAAACCGATACGTTAAAAGCTCACATGTTATAAAGTTGGTGCTGTACCAGAAAGTTAACGATTAAAAGCTTTCGCCTGATGTTACATTAAAAGTTCTAGCGAGAGGCCAATTCACAGCTTTCTAACAAATCGATAATTGAACTTGGTTGTAAAAACATCAGCCTTATTGTAAAAGTAATAAGGCTACATTTGTAATGAATTATACTAGCATTTATCTACTAATAATAAAACGATAAAGGGATCTAATCTGTATAACCTACTAATATTATAAATGTGAAAGTTTGTGTGGATGTTTTGAAGTTTGTAGGTCCTGAACGCTCTAACCGTTAAACGGATTAAGCTGAAACTTGGCACACAGATAGTTTGCATTCAGGAATAGGACATAGGATATGTGTATTGTGTCCCAGTTGTAGGTTCCCTTGGGATAAATTCAATATTTTGTTTAACGACTTTTCCGCGGGTGAAGCCTCGGGCATTGTCTAATTGAAAATATTTTGTAAATGTGAATGAAGGTAAGCTTTTTGTCTATGTAGAGACAAAAAAAATATTTTTGGAAGTCTGTCTGGCTTAGCTTAAAAAGTTTTTATTTAGGGCAGCAGGTAAAAATGAATAATGTTTTACACAGACGCATAAACAAGAAATGTTTTGACAAGTTTTTGTACTTGTAGAGGGTTTAAACTGTACCTTCATACACATACATACGAGTACATATATTGCGTATAATCCCTCGTAACTCATACATCGGGTATAAAACCATAATGTTAGAGATACTTTCTATATTGTGGAGATATACAACGCCATAACGTGGCATACTCACGCTCCGTACTGCTGTCTGTCTGCCACTCGGCAAACTGACGCAGAACACGTAAGCCCTGCAACGTCTAACAATAAACTGAATATCCATGCAATACCCTTCAAATTAGCAGTAATTTTATAAACGTTGTAACTATGGGTAGAACTATGTGGTAATCAAAGTTGCTTAGGACTGATAAATTATTCATGTTAGGATGCATTTTTGGTGACTATAAGATTATAATATAACAAATGTATGGGCTTACAAATTTGATTTATACTTGAGTAAGTGCGAATAAGTCAAGCACTTACTTATTTTAAATAAAAAAGGAAACAGTAAATTCACCTAAATACCTACCTCTAAAAAATTCGACGATATTTTTCTAAATTGTTTTTATTTGTAACTGCAAATATACGGTATTTGCTGAAGACGGAGTTCGTAACTAAGCAAAGATATTCAGTGCGCTTTATAGTGCGGCATATTCACGACCCGGAACGCTTGCTTATCTGTCACTTAAAAAGCGCGCGTGAGTCACGCGAGCGGTATTGTAGTTTGTCTGTCAAGAAACTGCATTTACCTGCATTGTTAAACCACGAGTAACGTAGCATGGTAGACTGAAGCCTTATTAACTGTATTAATTGTAAGGATTGAACTTATTGCCTTAGATATATTGGTCCTTAAAATAATTACTTCCGTTTTTTATAAATAGTTGGCGCTAGTAATACATGTCTTAATGAAAGAAGTTTTGGCAAAAGTTAAAATCATTAAGCGATTTAAAGAATTATTGATTACCTACACAAGTTTTACATTCTATTTCTTGTAAGACTTAGAGAATTCTTAATTTGGTAACCAAAGAAGTATCAACTAATATACTGTACATTTTGTATTATATATATTTACGGGATGAAAAATGTCTGCAATACACGACAAGTGCTGAAAACGAAGTCGTCCAAGAAATCCAGTGCGCTTTATTGCGTGACTTATTCACAATCCGTAACGCTTGCTTATCTGTGGCTTGACAAACGTGGTCTAGTCACGCGAAGGGTACAGTGCTGCCATCTATCCGGCCTTCTATCTGAATGTTACGAACTCTTACATTCTTACACTTCGTATTTCAAAGTTTTACAACTTTATTGCATTTTACAGATAGTAGTTTAAATTTATGGGAGAGGATTTGGATTCGCCAGTTGCTTTTTATTTGAGAATTTAATTTAATTTAAACTTTGAATTTTTTAAATACGTTTTCGCTAGTAATACCTACTCGTGATACAGATAGAGGAGGACGTTTGATACAAAAATGTTCAAACGCCGTTTTAGTAGTTAACTGCGAGCCAATAATATCACTGAGGAAATACTGAAAATTCCCATCAAATTTTCTATTTCCCGAACGACTGCGCCCATCCTGTATCGGACTTTGACCTTTTGAATTTAGGGTTGAAATTTCCGTGGAGGAATTCGATCCTATTACGTCTACGTTAGTGCTTTATCCAGAGTGTTCAGGTTTGAAAATAACGTGTAAAATTCGTTGGAGCAAGAAAAGCTTTGGTAGAAATTGACAACAATTTAGAAAATTGTACTTTGCCTTTTTATAGACTTACAAACCTGCACTGTGGTTGAAATTTGACTATAGCTCAATATGTCAAACTATAGACTATAGAATAGATCGGACGACTCTTCGATCGATATAATAATATCTGGTTCATAGATGTCAACATAAATTGATGGCGTAATGTGTGTTATAGTGTGTTTTTAGTCGTCCATAAAAAGGTGGGTGTGTCAATTTGAAGAATCACGTCAAAATTTATTCGAATACCCATCTTTGATATCGAGAAAGTTCCACAAAAAGTTGCCAGGGCTATCCCTCGTCTTAATATACATAATAATAAAAAGACAGCGTACGTGTGTTTGTCACTGAATTCCTCCTAAACGGCTAGACTAATGGCAATAAAAAAAATCGTACGGTATTTTAGAGAGATCGCGTATTGTTTAGAACCACAGTTGGATCCGGCAGGTGGTGCCGATGTCGATATACTCCAAGACAACATCCAAACTATAAGAGTTTTTAAAACGCCGCCATAGTAAAATTTGTTCAATACAATTAATATTTACTAAAGCTGTATTAAAATTTAAGTTCACATGTACCTGAAATATAAAACAAAATATTTGGCAGAACAACGTCTGCCCGGTCTTTTAGTCTTCTATAAAAAGACTAAGCAACGAAGTCATGGGTTCAAAGTATTATGTGTTATTATTATAGCACTGTGTGTGACCTAGAAAGAATAATTCTGTTGACAGATGCGCACATTGTTAATATACTTCCTCATTCCTTTGTTTTACAGCCCATATGTCCCATTCACGTCATATCATCTGATATGTGGTTTATTGCCCAACCTCGTAAAAATAAAACGTCTGACTGCGGTGAATACCAACTCGACATTTATTTTTTATATCCCATTTTAGTAATAATCTACAAACGAATCTTATAATAGTTACTACGTTTTAAAGGTAAGCCACGGAAAGACAGGCACGGCTAGTTTATTGTATGATTCATAATTGACTATTATTAATATTAATACAGGAACGAGCGAGTTTGAGATTTGGCTACTTAGTTAAAATTTATATGGAGAAGAAGCGGATAAACCTAAGTGTATTCCATAATATGCGTGATAAATATATTTTATTCAGAAAATAAAACAAAAACCCCACTACCACAGTGCGTTTGACATACAGTCACGTCACATACATTCTTTAGGTCAAAAACGCCGTTCACAGAAAATTGACATTGCCGGTGACATTTTCCAGTCAGAGATATTTACCGAGTTCTTAATCTAATGTTTTATACAATGAATTATAGTTGAATAGAGACTGCAGTTGAAGTCCTCTAGTTATTAATATCTTACATATAATAAAATTTGAAGTTGAGGGGGCTCTGTTTATCTGTGTGTTTGAAAGAGCATCACGTAAAAACGACTGATTTGACAGAACAATGGATGAAATAGATAAATAATCCTGAACTCGGAGCGTTATTAAGGCTTATTTTATTTAAATCAGTCCACTCTATTAACGATTATAAAATTTTAAAGTTTGTATGGGACTTCTCTAACTGACTTGAACTGACAGTTGACGTGGTCAGCCATATTGAAAAAACATACACCGAAGCGAAGCGAGGGCGGGTCCACTAGTTCTTATATAAAACATCTGCAAACACAAAAACTAGTTTAATCCAGACTAAACCAGTTACAACCGCTTCGAGCGACGCCGTAATCGCAGTGTTAAAACTAATTGTCAACATTAGTCTGGCATTTGGTCGTAAAAAGGCACAGTTAGTCGCCCAGACAGTCAGACTGTTGAGACATTATGCGGTCGTAGCACAATGCATTGAGCGTTTGGAATAGCTACAAGTTTGGCGAAAAAGAAAGCAGTCAAGTGCGAGTCGGATTTGCACGTTTATGCACTTAAAATACAGCGAGTCGAAAGCGTCACGAAGTGTATATATTTTTACATGAACAACTATTTTATAACTTACTGTACTTATCTATTAAAAAAGGAAGGGGATCAGACCGGAATGGTAATTTTTTAGTGGATCAGACCGGAATTTAAAATAAATAATAATTGGCAGTAGATCAATTTTGGGGATCAGACCGGAATAAATCATATTTTTACCAGACTGCTCAAGAAAGGTTATGTTTTAGAACGTATGTATGTACATTTCTTTGGCTTGCTCTGGAGCACAAACTGCTTGACGGATTTCATGTATGAGATATGACATAGGCTATATGTTTTTTTTAAAGTAGACTTAACAATTTTTAGCAGCTACGTTATAAATATTATGGTTTTATTAAACACACATGCTAGACAAACATAAAAGGTACAGTATTACCACCACTGCTAAAATATGTCTCAATATTTCAAGCAAATTTTGTTCCCGTGAGCTTAATATTGATCCTTCATTTAAATTTCTAAGCGTGCTTACCAGATGCTAAAACTTACTCGCGTACAGTTCTCCACAAGGTTTATCAACAAACCACACGGATATTTGCACTATAATGGTGCTTATGACTTGCACCTTAAGGGTGATATTAGAATTCAGGAAACATCTTCACGTATAGTCTCATTGTTGACGTATAAGAAATTTATTCTGAATATTAAACATGATTCGAATAAACAATCGATTCAGTCGTCGAGCGAATGTTAAAATACAGAGAACTTTCGGTTCACAGTAAGTTAGTGTATGACCTCAAATTACTGGAGGTTAACTCACTGATACAGTCTAGTTACAATTTTCTAAGCATCGATAATTCCGTCTTATTTACATACGATAAGAAACATTTTCCCATGACAATACAGCTTAGAAGTTGCTACGAGTATGTGCGTATGTAAATAATGTAATATTAAACAAAAGTTGGTAGATATTCTAAATATATGACAGAGCCGCACTGAATATTATTATCATAATATATTTTTTCATAGTCTGTCTACGAAGTCGTCTAGATAGATCATAGTAGGCTGTTGGGTAGGTACTTATAGTTCTTTTTTTGTAGAGTGTCTGTGAATTTCACTTGCGAAAGAAAATATTTGTCACTATATTTGCCGCGTATGAATTGTTTTTTCATTAAAGAAAAGTGAAAAAATAGTGTTAAGAATTTTCACATAAAATATTAATTTGTCGCAAAATAATTTAATGCATTTACAAAGTAATACTGCAAAGTTTGCAGGGAACCATTTATACATATGTATATACATAATAGATGGTGTTACGTCAGCAGTACTTATTTACTTTTTATATACATAATAGATGGTTTTACGTCAGCAGTACTTATTAACTTTTGATATACATAATAGATGGTGATTACGTCATCAGTACTTATTTACTTTTTATATAGGTACATAATAGATGGTGATTACGTCATCAGTACTTATTTACTTTTTTATATACATAATAGATAGTGATTACGTCAGCAGTACTTATATACTTTTTTATACATAATAGATGGTGATTACGTCATCAGTACTTATTTATTTTTTATATACATAATAGATGGCGTTACGTCATCAGTACTTATTTACTTTTTTATATACATAATAGATAGTGATTACGTCAGCAGTACTTATATACTTTTTTATACATAATAGATGGTGATTACGTCATCAGTACTTATTTATTTTTTATATACATAATAGATGGTGTTACGTCATCAGTACTTATTTACTTTTTATAAACATAATAGATGGTGTTACGTCAACAGTATTTATTTACTTTTTATATACGAATGTAGGTATGTAGATGTATGTCATTTGATCATCCGGACGTACAGATTTGATCGCGTAATTCCGGTTAGTTTTATTAATATTAGGCATTAGACGAATATTATGTAGTATATTTACGTATACCTCGTAAAACTAAATCTTTATATAATAACTATAATTATAATAACTCGTCTTGTAAGACAATACTCGGGGTCTGCGCTGCTCTTAGAATGTTTCATAAAGATGCTCCCTCGAGAACGAAAAGCGATGGGGAGAACTTGGCTATGTGAACGATGCGTTGAATAAAAGTTCCAGTGCATAGGACAAAATATGTAATAATGGACATCTATGTTATATTGCAACTTGGATAAATAGGGATGCTCAGAACCTTTATCGATATAACACGTCGTAATTGTACTGAATAGGGATGTCTAAAAAAGGGTATTGTATCGATATATCGTCTCGTAATCTCCCGTATTCGCTTGTAACGATACACGATATTATAGTATCTATTCCATTGTATCGATATATCGTATGGTAAAGGTATCGGATCATATTGCTATTCAATCAATGTAAAGTAGTATTTTTGTAATGTAAAAAGAAAGACTATCAATTAAGGATTCCGTAATTTTATCTTCTCTGAGTTATAACTTGTTAGCCAGTTAAAACAATAATTACGTAATGTAGACTATTCGTTGACTATGACAGTTCTTAAGGCTAAAATGTATTAAGCCATTTAATGAAGGAAATAAAATCAATAGCAAAGCATACTTAAAAGTTGAAATCAATATCAAAGCATACTTAAAAGTTGAAAGTTTCCTCCGCAACTGTACTACGTAGTCTGGGTAACAAGTTAAGTTATGCCGGGTTTTCATTACAAAGAGGAAACAAAAGAAATTGGACGTGGTTAATATCACAAAGCTTTGTTACAACTAGGAAAATTCTATTCCCTTTACGTTATATTCTATTACTCGTACAAAGCAAGCAGAAACGTTTCAACGTAAAATTCGCGCGTCGGGCTTGTCAGTGTGTGTGTGTGTGTATGTATGTGTGAGTTGTGTGTGTGTGTGTAGTGCACCTTGATTTGAAGTCTTTGAAGTTACCAGCAGAAGTGGATTGTGCTACAATTGTTATATTTCGATTTTAAGTCCATCGTGTATTGAAAGCATAAACATCTAACTAAGACGTCATCACTTAACTAACATAAGAGACATACAATTTTAATATTACCTACCTAATCATTACATCGTCTTACAATTGGTTTATGATAGTTTATACTTTAGAATTTGTTTCTACTTAAAAATAAAACTTCAACTCCAGGTAGGTACCTACTTATGACGTCATCACTTAACTAACATAAGAGACATAACATTTTAATATTACCTACCGCATCGCTACGTCGTCTTACAATTGGTTTATGATAGTTTATACTTTAGAATTTGATTCTACTTAAAAATAAAACTTCAACTCCAGGTTGGTACCGACTTATGACGTCATCACTAAACTTACGTAAGAGACATAAACTTTTAATATTACCTACGTAATCACTACGTCGTCTTACAATTGGTTTATGATAGTTTATACTTTAGAATTTGTTTCTACTTAAAAATAAAACTTCAACTCCAGGTTGGTACCGACTTATGACGTCATCACTAAACTTACGTAAGAGACATAAAATTTTAATATTACCTACCTCATCACTAAATCGTCTTACAATTAGTTGATGATAGTTTACAATTTAGATTTTTTTTCTACTTAAAAATAAAACTTCAACTCCAGGTTGGTACCGACTTATGACGTCATCACTAA
The DNA here is from genome assembly GCA_001278395.1 of Lerema accius. Lineage (NCBI taxonomy): Eukaryota > Metazoa > Arthropoda > Insecta > Lepidoptera > Hesperiidae > Lerema > Lerema accius. The sequence goes on from LGAG01000724.1 coordinate 452,627, forward strand.
ACTTACGTAAGCGACATAAAATTTTAATATTACCTACGTAATCACTACATCGTCTTACAATTGGTTTAAGATAGTTACTCGTAATACTTAAGAATTTTTTTCTACTTAAAAATAAACTTCAATTCCAGGTAGGTACCTACCTAAGCAATTAAAATCTCCAATCATTTATTATGGCTCATTATTAAAAAGTAAGGTCTTTGGATACCTTATAAACCACTCCTACGGTGGTTTGTGTAAATTTTTAGAAAGCGACAAACAAGCAATATTGTATACGCGGTCAGTGCCTACATATTTAGGTTATTTATTCACCATTTACGTAAATTCATTTGAATTCATGAGTGCTAGTTGTAAAGTCTTTAACGCTTTCGTACATTAGAGGACACGTTAAGCCCTCATCAACCGATAGTTGATTGGCAATAGTTAAACCATTAAAGTTTCCACACTTGAGTAGCCCACTAACCTCGATAAATCCGCACTGGAACAGCGTGGTGGAGTATGCTCTAGTCCGTCACTGATAAAATATGAAAGCCGTGAACTGTACAGGCTAGTAACTAATTTGGACCACATCAAATAACTGCCAAATAAATGCTTTAAGGATAACAGTGCGCAGTGTGCGCTGATCTTATAAGCCATACAAGAGTTTGTCAAAGGATATATCGAGCACATTCAATACTATCAAAAGGCAAACGTGACGGAACAGAATATCTATCAAACACCGTATTAATTTGTATAAATAATTTGTGTATTTTATGCCAGAGTTGCAATGAAGACTAAACGCTGTAATTAAGGCACTAGACGGTTGTAACGACGAATTTAGTGCAATAAATTTGATACTGTTGATAGCAATGAACAGTAAGCAAAAAATTCGGTAGATTTGTAAGCTTTGTTGCGAGATTCTATAAATAAAACCTGGATGTTGACGGCGTGGTTTTTAATGCGATAATTATAGCGTTAACCACCATTATAGCTTAAAAAAGCAACAATATTACAGACAAGCCGAGTTGAATATCGAGGTTCTCTTGCTATCTTCGTGCTTTAGGTCAAAGAAATCATGTTCTGCAATATCATCATTTGCTTGCCCAATTCCCAATTTTATTTGGGGTCGCTGCAACATGTAGGTACCTTACGTCTCTTCCACTCATCCCTATCAGCCGTCATCTCAACACTTACTCCCATAACTTGCATATTATCTTTCACACAATCCATCTCTTCTTATGTTGCCCTCCTCCATTCCATTCACACACAATCACTTTCATCTTCTTCATCTTTTGCATCATACTACAAAAAAGCATTGCACCATACTTGTCGCACCATACACCATACATACGTGTCTATACTTTAATAGACTAAAATAAAGTTAGAGAAGTTGTTGGCAGACAAGATTAGGGTCGAGTTAGTTGGTAACTAATACGAGCAACATGCGACAACCGAGTTGAGTTCTGTCGTCGGATACAATGTGATTTCACGAGAGCCGTAATGTACCAGGAAACTTGATGCAGACGCTGAAACTTATAATATAACACGAGGGAACTTCATAAAACCAATTTGTATTCCTAGTTAGGTGGATATCAAAAGATGTTGGCATGGAAACGTGCTAATTAGTGCACCCAGGTAGGTTTCGTAGAATATTTTGTCGGTTTTCGTGTGTATGTGTTGACGAAAGGTTTTAAATATATCAGGATAGTATTCATTCAGATAACCATGATATTAATCTAGTCTTATTATTCTAAGCTATAAGTATTTTTTATATTTTTCGTGCTTAGCAACAGGTACTTAATAATTAATAACGTCTTCGATTTAACATTTTAAAGTTTTCTGTATTCTTGTACGATCTATAAATATTTTGTTATTGATGACCTATCTCAGGAAGAGAATTTGTATGGTAATAGGAAACAATAAAAACTAGAAATGGTATATTAAAAGGTATAATTAACTATTTTTCGGCACAACGTAACATATTTTAACTGGCTGCAACACAAGACAAGGAAATTAATCAATAGAAGTCCCCTAATAATAAGAAAGGGATCAATAATATTTCCAAATGTAATTATTTTCTCCAAACTCATTAGTTTGTCTCGCGACGAATCCAGTTTGAACTATTCATTACTCACAATAACAAAGAAGGGATCCATTATTTCCCAGAGCCATTAGTCTTCATGAAGTGAAAAACGGTAGTTTTATCGAGACAACGGACTGGTACATAACATTTTAACAGCTGTACCTAGTGTCTGTAGTTTAGTGTATTTTGGCGAAATAAATTTCAAATTGCTAACACACACTACGACATTCTATATGGTTTATATCTGAATATATTTTTGAATTACATAAGATATTCATTGAAGAAACTAAAGAAATGAGTAATGAAAGGCGACTGCAGGCTGGAATTTTTTTAAATAACAAGAAATAATTTTCTGTATTTTGTAGATCCCTTTAGTCTTAAGTACTTAGTCTTAGACAATTAATTTAGCTAATTCTAAGCTGCTGTTCAGTAATAAAAAGCAAATATTGCGTGGAGAATAAGATGGCTATATCTGTAAAAGCTGCATAAATAAAATAGAAAAAATCAAAAACCCTGTACAATAAGAACATCAAAAACAATGAACTTATCCGAACATACTGGAAAGAATCGTGAGATACCTAATACGGCAAATAAATCGTTCCGAGCTGCGTTGAAGATGCAATTCTGTGCATTTGTGAGAGTTCTTCAGCTCTGAAGTTCGGTGTTTCAACTCAAAGCCTTTGTAAATAGTTGGAAGTAGTTGAGAACTGAGTGGCTGAACAACCTCGCGATATATGCGCTTTGAGGAAAGTTAAACAGTTACAAGTAGGAAAAGTTTATAATAATGAAAAGTGTGGTCGATTCACACGTTCAAAATTTCAAAAAGAATTGAAGTAGCAAATGTTTTACTGGCCATAGGTGAAATGCTTCTAGCAGTCGGCATAAGTTACTTCGAGCAGTTGCTTGCGGTCCGACCGTCATACCGACCGAAGCAGTGGGTTCATAGAATCAATGTCGAATGCTTTAATCTACCTGCAGCACGTGCTTGAAGTAGTCCGTCTACGGGATCGTTCGGGATCGTTATGGGATGGTAACGCGTCGTAACGTTTTATACCCCCCTCTCCCTCGTTTAACGTTACGTAACACACAATTGACCATTTAATTTTTTATCTAAAAAAATTGTAATTCTGCTGAAATAGAAGAATTATTTTCACTACATTTTTTTGGAAAAATAAACAATGTTACGGTACGCGTTGTTCAAACCTCCCTACGTAACCGTACTTGTATGTATCATTATAAGATACGACAGTGTTGTTCATAATTGACCGATGAGTACAACCATCATAGTATCCTAAACGACTTTAAACCAGACCTGTTGATGTTGGATCGGCGCCAAGTGGAATAAATCAACGCTACCTCGCGGCTACTTTATGATTGGCTGAGCTTCGGTTAAGAAATACTTCGGTCAGTATAATAAACGTTTTATAGAAGCTTTAGTATTAATAAAATTAACTTAATTATTTGACAATTAAAGCATTATGTAGTCATCCAATGCGGTTTAGTTTGGTCACTGGATTAAAATAAAAGTGTTTTTTAAAGATGTTAATTTAATCATTATTAAAAGAAACAAGTGAAATTAATTAATTAATAGAAAAAATAAACCTGTCTACAAAGATTTTTTTGGGGACTAGATGTGCAGTAATAAAAAAAATAATTTCACTTCCATCATAAAATCAAACCCAATGACACCTCATGTAATAAAATCCTTCAAGAAAGTCATTCAGGCTGTAGAGCGTGCGAGAGAAACAGACATACATACATACATACGCTCATAAAACATTACCCTTTTTCAATCGCAGTCGGGTAAAAAGATACTACGTGCATATGAATAATTCAATAAACAATACGCAATACAGATTTCTTAAATTTTTGGACAGAATATCCGACAATCAATGTCCTTATCCCGCACCTGTTGATATTGGAGCGGCGCCAAGTGGAATAAATCCTTGTTGGCTCGCGGAACATCGTGATTGGCTTAACAAGTTCTTAAAAAATATTGCTAGTGTTATATCATAGGCTGTTGTATATTAATACGTGACGGGCTTAAATTTGGATCCCTTTGAAAAACAATTAGCTCGTACGAGTGTGACATTTGGCATAGTTAAAGTTTATAATAATATGGAGAAAAAGTATTAAGTATATTTTTTGTATAATATAATGTGTTGAAAAATTAAACATTACGCACACTCGTTTGTTCGAATTAAAAGAATGATAAACATCTAATTGGTGAAACATCGAATTAAAAGAATGGTAAACTTTAATTAAGGTGAATTCATGATCGTAGTGCTAAGGGTCGCGGGATGAAATCCTACGCTTATGTTGTTTTCTTTTTTATATATTATGTAATTGAACAAGAAGTTTCTAGATTACGTTACTTCACCGGATAAATAAAGATCCTAAGAAGTACCAAAATTCAAAATCATTTATTCATGTAGGTATCAATGACACACTTATGCACGTCAAAATTTTTTTAATAATCTATCCCCGTTTCGTAAAGGTGCTTTAATATGGAGCAGAAGCAAGGGGAAAGAAGCTCCCCGCACATCTTTTTAAATAAATAAACCCTCTATCCCCAACCCACTCTCGTGACAATACATACACTCGAAAAACATGACGTCATTTATCGTCATTACACATTTAACACAAACGTCTTAAAAGGTTTTTAAGCAAATTTCCCGTTTTAATAACAGCGCTCGTAAACCGTTGCCGCTAAAGCAACGCGGGCGGTTGTAAAAATTCAATTTATATACGATCACATTAAACCGAAATTCATAAAAGTTAAGCGCAAGTTCTTACGTATTGGGAATATTCATGGCGATTTTGCTAGATTTCACTACTGGATAGATTTTGACGATAACCCATATTTATAACACCATCATCATTATCACAATCCAAAACTGTCCCACAGCTGGGCTCGAGTTTCCTCTCACTGTGTAAGGATGATAGACTATAGTCTACCAAGCTGGTTATGTGCGCATTGGCAGACTTCACACACCTTTGAGAACTTCATGGTGAATTTTCTCTTTGCATAATTTTTTAGGAGTACCGGGAATATTCCGGATTATTTACCGGCCGGCTGACCCCAGTTTTCTTAGGTTTAAATAATTATGTATTTGTTTTTTAAAACTCCAGTGTTTTTATAAATGGTTAAAACGAAGATTAAAACTAGATACCTATTAGATTTAAGTAAATCGGAGCGCCTTAAAATTTATTGATTAAAATACAGGGTTACTCCATTCTCCAGGAGTATAATAATAATTATGTTTCAGAACCACAAGGGCTTATATCCAACGAGAAAGATTTTGTTATTCTCTAACTTCAAAACTTCAAAATTCGCTACAAACTTTGTTAGGTCACGATTAATATACAGGCGAGCCAGAAAACGCTGAAGCAAAACAAAATTTCAAAATTTATTGACCTTCGGGATTTAAACTTGTGACCTCGGCGTGCAATTTGCGACATGAAGACGTTTAGACCCTTCAAAGTTTTAGTATCGCGTAATTTTGTTTTAGACAAATTGTACCAACAACTTTGTTCGCGGTTTCTTTAGTCATAAAGGAAACTTGGTCATAAAGTTTGTTTATACTTACAACTTTTGGACTGCAATAACAACACATTTAAAGGAAGAAAAATATTTAATTAATTAAAATCGTTATACAGGGTACCAAAATAATGAACATGCATAATTTTATATTATTCTACTTATCTTATACTTTTTCTCGGACAGTCGGATAAAAAAAGGGTTCGCATTTAACCTAAAGCCAATATTATATATCATGACCATATCAGATATACAAAACGCACGAGTATTTTTTTCAATTTGCATACTTTCCCGGCATTCCTTATTCCGCGGGAACCTTTCCATTTCCCGGGATAAATGTATTGACCCTCATCAATGTGCTAAATGTCATCAAAATTCGTTCGGCGGTCCGCATAACGACCACAAAGAGATCGAGAGATAAGGATTTTAAAAATTGCTTTGTTCCTATACAATGTTCTGAAAAAATTAAGATTTTCGCTAAAAATACCCAATTTTAAATGTTGAAGTGTTTAAGGGTCGAATATTTCGTACCGGTGTTGTGTTTGATAACAAAGAGGATTTTGTAACTGAATATATGGACACATTCCAACCAGGTATATCGAGTTATGGTCAAATATCGACCACAGGATGAGTATTCTAGTGTAGCATAATTGTGAAAGTGCCGCCGGTTTTACTTATTGGAATTTTTTTAAACTTATTTTACATGTCAGGTCAAAAATTCGAGATTTTTAAAACTACAATAGAATTTGATTTTAGTACATTTTTACGCCACTAGGTGGAGGTACCTCCTTTATTATCGTAGGTAGGTAATTAAAAAGATATTAGCCTCCTGACGAAGTTATTTTCCATTTCCGATGTTTTCATATTACCCGTTCATTTATTTTCGCAAAATTTTGATCTATTAATATTTTATTTTATTTATTGGTGAGGTTGTGTTTTATGAATAAAATACAGTTCATACATTTTACATATAACCAATTTTAATAGGTTATGTGTAATCCAAAACTAGTGGTTATTATTAGAAAAACAAAAAAACCCAGTGTCTAAAAATTGGGTGGGTTATAATAAAAAATATTGCCAATGACACTCCCACAAAAGAGGCGAATTTCATAACACCTCATAAAATATTATGTTGAAATCCTTTAACCCGTTTAGGCTGTAGAGCATGCCAAAGAAATGGGCATACATACATACATATATACATACATTCACACAAACATATATACGTACATACATATACATACATACATACACTTGAAAAACATTACCCTCATAAAAATTTAAATCCATGTTTATGATTTTCGAAACTACCTTCGTTAAGGTTATTAAATAGATAGGTGAGCATAATATTTTCTTTTGTGCAAGAAACATCGTTTCCCAGTAACTTTATTCAATAGAATTATAACACTTTTAAAGAAAATTTCTTTTATGAAAAGGGTTTTACGTGGATACTAAAAGGATTTTATGAATTTTATCGATAGTACGAGTATCTTAGAGTCTTAGAAAAAGTGAAAAGTGACATCGCACTTACGTCGCGACAGTATTCACAGCGAAAAATGTCGTCTGTAACAATAAAACTACGCATTTTCTTATAAACTTTCTACGATTTGCTTTTTTTATGTATTGTGTAAACTATTTATCAAACAGTTACTTGGTTATTTTAAAGTTTTTTTTACAAGTCTTCATACAATTTTATTATCCTCAAAAATAAGCTGGGAATACGCCAGGACCCTCGTATCAATAACGCGCTTCGTCGGTACGTTGAAAAAGTCATTTGCAAAGGCCCTTAAGCTAGTCATAAACGAAGTGGTTCAACAGTACCTATCGTCCAGTTTCTTAAGCGCATATCATAGCGTGCGTGTAAGCGCGTGTGCTGAAACGACCGAATACGCGCAGAGAAATAGGCTAATATGAAACCGTGCTTACTGCATGAAGCTACCGACGTCGATTCCTTGAAACGGCCCGTCTATAGCTTTAGGGTAAAGTGCCGCGAGTAATAGTCAGTGAATGCATCGGTAGCGTGGCCGAGTGGTCTAAGGCGCTGGTTTTAGGCACCAGTCTGAAAGGGCGTGGGTTCGAATCCCACCGCTGCCAATCGATTTTCCTTCTATTAAGTCGAGAAGATAATGTAATGATGTAATAGGTGAATAGATGACTTGTTTTGGAGTAAACTGACATGTAAAATGTTACTTTTTGTCGAAATTAAAATGTAAAAAATCTGTCTTATTATTTTGTTACATCTAAATTCTGACGTAAGTGTAAATATGTAGATACCTAAACTTTCTAATTAAGTATTATAGACCCATAAAATATATGAAAAGTTTAGACGAAATTCAGCTTGTAGTCCCGATTTGATCTAATTTGCTTGACTCACGAGCACGACTTATTTTCCTGCCCTCAATTTTCTGCCAACTGGGAACAGACACAAATGTTGTCGAATTAAAAGTTTACTAATTAACGTTTGTAACTGTAGGTACCGACGTCTGAACGTTTTGAAAACAGATTGCAAAGCAGTTTATACTGTTCAAACAAATGACAAACATTTAATACGAGTAGTTATTTCTTGAAGTCTGTAAACAACTGAACTGTAATGATGAAATTATATAATTCTTATGTACTTTTCTTTCCTTTGAGAGATTCATGGTCGATTACAAGTCGCAGGTTTCTTCGTATAAATGAGGAGTCATATACTCAACTGCAATAACTTCTAGTGTAGATTGGCGGAGGGTTTTTAATGCATTTTTAATATCTTAAGTATTTTATGGACGAAGTGGTAAAATTTACTATTGTTCACATTGTCCGGTCAATACAAACTCTTTAAGAAAAATATTGACTGTACCTATTTATATTTGTACCTATACAAAATTAAATTATGTAAATTCCTTATGTAATGTTGTATTTCAATATTCGTGTGGTATGTTTGTAGGTTTGTGGTCAATGTTTGGTGCAGTGGGCAGCGGAACTACTGCTGCTAATGAACCGAAATAATATAGATTCACTACACGTATAGTAAATTCAATTCATACGGTTTATTTATACTGACGGCATTATATTTCGGAGCTATATTTTGTTTCCCATAACATGATCTCCAAATCTATTGTTCTCATAGAATTTCTGGGGTATATAACACAATCATGTGAACAATACGTTACTCAATCTCTTGATGATTGTGATGAGCATTACTACCTAGCGCATACCTACGTATAAGCGTGTCTTTTGAGATACGCGCAACTTGTATGAGCGTTAACGCGCTTCTAAGCTCATATAAGTGCGAACCGCGAGAGCTTTTTCATCACCTCAATCGACAGCGAATAATGTTAGAATGAATGTTGATACTGTCACGACGCCATTACCGGTTCGAGCAAACACGCCGAAATATGACAGTTTACGTGCGTCCGATTTTTTGAAGCGCGTAAGCTAAAACGACCGTATTCGCGCAGAAAGATACAATAGTCTGAAACCGCACTTATAACCAGATGCAAAAATTCCCAGTACGTTGATAAAATACACGTATATACGAATGACCAAACCTGACACGACAAAGGTGGTATTTGAAGAGAATAGAAAGGCGGACATCGGGGCGAACCTTTTTGCGTCCGTCCACGTGTCCAACAAATTGTCCGTGTCAAGAGTTCTCAAGTCGAGAGCCAATGTTGGCTACTGTCAACTTTTTGTACCGTGAAACCGTAAACATTATGAAAAAAGTGCCAACGGTTCAGAACGAAATGATAAAATGGTTTTCTTGACGTTACACGTTTGTTGTTGCGACCCCTGTGAGCGCTACCTCGTATGTTACGCCATTTTGTTTTGGTAAATTGTTCATTTGTTTTTATTGGGCCTATTTTATTGGGGTTTTCTTCACGCGGTTAACGGTTATACGGATTAAGATGTAACTGGCACACGAACATGGATAAAGAAGGAACATTTATTCTTATTTACATGACATTTGTATGATTTTGAGTAAATCAGGTATCAAAGGCTAAATACATTTAAATGAAACATTTCACTGAAACTGACTACGAGAATATTAAAAACATGTAAGAAACTCTGGTTAAGGCATTTAAGTACCTAATTTAATACAGTTCGTACATAATAAATGTAAGTTTCGTACTGTAAGAAAATTTAATCGCTTAATATTATGAATTTGAGATTAATATCAATAAGTATGTAATAAATATACTATAGTAGTAGTAAATAGCCCAGTGGTTTGAAATCCATCTTTGTTAACCATTGAAATAATATTAATTATTCAAGAGCCGTGTAAAATTCAAAACATTTAATTAACGAAATCTTGATTGTTTTATTAATTAAAACTCCGCGTAAAAGATGTCTTACGAACTCCAAATAAGTTTCAATCCGAAAAAAGGGTCTTTGAACTTTACTCTGCGATTTATCAAGTGAAAACATCAGCCTACAGAAGTGAATCCATTCCGTAAATTGGATCGCCCATCTTAGTTTTCAATCTACGAATGAGGGAGTTGCTGAGTAAAGACTTGGAGATTTCACCTGTTTACTTTAGGCACAAGTTTTATCATACATATCAGCCCAATTTGAATCTGAACAATTGTTACATGACATTTAGTTCTTTATCGTCTTATTTTTCTAGCGCTACTGCTGTGTCTGAATTATTTTATTGCTATAGTTAATGATTGTATATGTGAATATAGAGTCATTTAAATATAGTTATGAAATTCACGCCGTGTCTTGGTTATTTCAAAGGTATTCTGCAAGTAGAAATCCATCAGAATTATAGCTTGAAGTCGTTTGCTATTAATTATAGTATTACTAATTAACACACGAAACACGAATTTATCTTTTTGACAAATTATTGCAAAACCTCGAATTTGAAGGCTTTATAATAATTGGAATTGGAATACCTTAATAGAACTACCATTTCTACGAACCGGAATCGTCTAACGATCTGCCATTAACTTTAATGAACACACGGACGTACTGCTTAAGTGTATGGAAATTCGTATTAGCATTTTGTATGATTTTCACATAATACTACGAGTACCTCACTGCTGATAGCATTCACATTTACAAATTAAAGATTTTTTTTTATTAAAAAAAAGTGAAGAATACGTCCTTAAACGGGGTGTTTCAAATCTTTTTTCATATTGCCATCTAGGGAATACGTGAGACAACTCTATTATGAAGAAAACTGAGGCTGTGTAAGTTTTGACTTCTTTTCTTAATTGTTTAAGTGTTCGCTGCGACATTTCGATGCACGTGTAATAAAACACTATTTCAGTTACGATCGCCAACTTTTTACGTGTTATGTGACATTATGTTACGAGTGTGAACAGACATAAAAAGAAAAAATGTGTTACTTATGATAAGCTCAAGCAATATCTTAAGTAAACTTGTAGTAAACTAGTTTATAAATTGCATTAAATTCGACTTTTATTTACACGTATTTATTGGAGCAAGTGTAAGCTCGTTGTTCAAGAAGAGATTAAATTCGGCCTCTCGAGACCTTTCTGGCTCCCTGCCATTCCGCTGATTGAATTCGGCGAGAGAATAACAGCTTTCTTCCTACTATTGTCCCCTTGCATTTCCTGTGTTTTAAAAATAACTACATGTGTTATAAATAAAAATGTCTTCCACTTATAACTTTTGCAACTTACTCGCACAACGTGCAACAAATTTTGAGTAATAACCTACTAAGGATACAATTCTTCCTCCCTTATTTGAAGACATCGAAGATTGTTTTAATATTGGTTGAACAATTCTTGCGATCTACCCGTTCGCGTGTGGTTCAAATTACGTGGTTCAAATTTTTTTTTGCATACAGCCGCAAGCAACTATCTTCACAGGAAGACAATTTTTTTTTATGAGGAATCTAGCTCAAATATTCGGAATCACGTCTCGTCGTCCGGAGATTTCGATTTGGAATTATCAAAAATAATCCATGATGATGAAACCTATCACGGATAGATAAAACAAGTAATTAGGCAACTACGAGAACCTATCCTGCGCGTAAAGACGCAAAGGCACTTGCAGAATTTTAATTAAAAAATCCAGTCAAATAAACTTGCACTGCCTAAGCATAAATGGTCTTAATCTGCTTCAGAAAGTAGCGTGGAGTAGAAGACATTTGCATAAGGCTCTAAGGAGAAACCATATCTAAAACGCTGACACAACCACAATACGAATGCAAATGTCTCTAGTGGCAGCACGTGCCAACGGTTATGAAACTTTTAGGGAAATTTCACGTATTAGACCTGAGCCGTCCAACGATGTCTGTAAATGTAATAATAATCCTACTAATATTATAAATGTGAAAGTTTGTAAAGATGTTTGAATGTTTGGATATTTGGATGTTTGTAAGACCTTCACGCTCTAACCATTGAACGGATTAAGCTGAAATTTGGCACACAGATAGTTTGCATCCGGGAATAGGATACAGGATAGATTTTATCATGATTATAGGTTCTCTTGTCAGATAAATGTTTGTTCTCGGGTCATGGTTGTTAGTGTTGTGTAATTTGTGTTGTCCATGCCACCCGCGATTCCATGAATCTTAGTACGGGGGTATGAGTATGTTAGCGTTTATAATTATTTGTATATATTTTTAGACTAGAAGAGATGGTGGTAACATGGTGGTAACCACTAATGGGACTAGCGAATTAGCGCAAATATAACAAATACACTAATTGTAATACTTCCCGTTGCGGTGTTTTCATTCGACACAAAATAATGCGGTTTGTCAATTGCGATTATCATTTAATTCGCCACGCCAAATTTTATTACAAAATTGTACGTTTTTACAGAACATTTCCGGGAGGGATTGAGGTAAATTTTGTTCTAAATTATTTAGTTTCATTGAAAGCGCTTATAAGTATTTTAAATGCTGAAAAAAATCGATGTCGTATAAGATGTCAGTTAGAATGCATTTTTTCTTGGACACAAATAAACAGGTAATTTGTATGAACACGAGTATATTATTAATGGTAACAGCTCCATTTTGCATAAAAAGGACTCTCCAGTGTCTAAAACAAAGTTTTGAGCCTTTTTAGTTAACACCTTAATAAAACCTGCGTATCAATTATTCTTTATTTTGGTGTGTGTCTACGAAACAGATTTCATTCAGCACATTTTTTTCTGTCAATTTGAGTTTCTTATCTGGAAAATGACTAGGCTCCTATTACTTTCTCTGACTTTCTCGCTCTTTTCTGTGCGAGCGATAGAGTGATTTAGGTTTTTCGTGACATTAGAAAGACGTAGAATGTCTTTTTTGTCTTCCATATTCTCCAGCATCTTATGAATAAAATTCCACATTCACCTGAATTCGGTGACGATGTTGAGGGCCCCTTACAGTTCCGTAACTTACTCGAAGAAAATTTAAACGTTTGGGCAAAACCATTACCGAAAACAATAACAGGAATAACAAGAAATAAGCTTCTACAAAATTCAATTTCAGAACAGACGCGTCCGCTAGGTGCGAAATTTACTCGAAATTGTAAACGGAAAATATGACGACATTAATGCAAGTGCTGCCCCCAACCGGCCGGGGATTGAAACATGTTTTAACATTACTTAAAGGAGACGCTCTTGTACCATAATTAAATTCAATTAAATTCGTAATTAAATTTAGGGTTTCATTAGCAAAGGTTGGATGGTAGACAACATTGTTTATAACCTCTGTGGGTATTATGAATTACACCTATTGTCGGAATTCCCCAACTAACTAGGGACCTTTATATTTAAACTGTGTACGTTTGTCTGTCCGCGGCTTAGCTTGAAGTTTTTCTAAAGTTAGGATTATTTTTTCGTATAAACTATTTATGGCGTATTATCCGATATGTATGTTAATAAGTGAAATGTTTGTTTGGACTTCTTTTAAAAAAACAATGTCTGCTCATACGAGTTTGCTAATTGATTACACCTTGAAATCCCTGAAGCTATTTAGACTGTAGAGTGGTCTAAAGAAATGGCTATACATATACGTTCAACAAACATTACCTCCTCTTCCGCAGTCAGGTGACTAGTGAACTGAATGAGCCAATTTATAATTTTTGCGGGCGACAATCAAACCAACGAGCACCTATTCGAATACGTAATGTAATAAACATTTGCCGTATGGAGATGAAAATGGCACGCACCAAGCAGTAAAAGTTATGAATTGTCCAAATAATTTGCAAGCTCACACCAGAATCATCCAGTCATAAACTGAGCGTAATACTGCTTTTCACAGATCACTGACGGTTTTTCCGATACTGCCTTCATTGTGAACTGGTGGATGAATTAACAACTTTGACAAGCTTTCGTTTGTGTTAAAAGGTTGATTAAATTACAGACTTTGTTGGTTAAATATTTACTGGTCACTTCCCCTGTATTGTGGAGTTTAATCGATTACGGCTTTTAACTGCGCCAGAACCGCGATAATATTTTTGGAGTCGGTTCAGTTTAGACGCTCTAGTCTAAACTGCTTGATAGTTTTGAACATATAAGGTGTCACTGGAAATGTCGCTATTGTGAAAGTGTCATTCTATATTATATATTTTTTACTAGTGATGGACCTATACCTATATTACTGCTTTACTCAATAAACCTTATTTCCTTCTAATTTAGTAACACCCCCTAGATTCAGACAAAAAATAACAAAAACTGAAACTAGTTTAAAGCAAATAGTTTCAGACATCATTGAAACAGTTGAGGAGCAGCGATCGTAAGTTCTGCAACTTGTTTACTTACAGTTCTTAGTTGATTCTCAAAGTTTCTTCATTCCTACTGCTTGCTAGACGAATTGCATCGGTTGTCTAAATACCTACTGTTTGTTGTATCTCGTTTACTACGAGAGTTTCTGGTTCTATTTCTACCAAACTTGGTTTAAATTAACGACATAACCTTTTCATAAAAAAGAGTAGGTACCGGGAGTTTTTTTCCTCCTGCTTTTTTTTCCTTCCGGCCGACACTAGCTTACTTAGGTTTAAGTATAATGTAATCTGTTCATAAAGCCGATGATATATTAGGTATCGTCTAACGAGACTTTAGGAACTTTTTTTTTAATTGCATTTTCTTAATTTTTATAATGTTATTAATATTATAAGTTTTGACATTCGTTAAGTGAGTTATTAGTTCCTAAGACGAAATAAATGATTTGAATTTGAATTTGACATTTAAACGCCGAATTTACAATAGAAGTAAGGTAAGGTGGGGTAAGACTAAAACACGGGGCAAGACTAACACTGTCTATTATCTCGATATGCAAATAAAGAAACGACATGTGTGTGTTTTAGCCGAGAACATTTACCTACGTTTGTTCTATCTTACAGACTGGAAGAATTTCGTATTTAAGCTATACGTATCAAGATAATAGACAGTGTTAGTCTTGCTCCGTGTGTTAGTCTTACCCCACCTTACCTTATATTAAGCCTTATTCAAAGGATAAAGCTGATAGTCACTGTCGGAATATGATTGCTTTTACCAACTGCTTATCCTTGGAATAACCACGGTATACAAAAAATACTTTATACCACAGATTTACAGTTTCATCCATCTAGATCATCGGATGTTTGGATGAGTTTTAGACCTCAATATCGAATAGAAACCCAGCAGGAAGTGAAATTTAAAGAAAAATAGTATCTAACTGTTCTGTTAGCTTAATGTCAAGAAAAGAGCTACTACTGATCAAAGTTTTGTTTTATTTACAAAGTTGCATCGGACGTCTTAAGATTAATTGTAGGTATTCTTTGTTTACTCGTTGTAATCCTTAGAAACCCGTAGTTCATTTAAAATCTGATCACGGTAGTGCGCTAATAAAATAGTAGGTACCCTTAATTAATTAACTGTTCATTAGACTTCATAGACTTAATACTAATTGATATCAAATTAAAAACGAATACTAATTATAAGTCTTTATAAAATATTATACGTTAATACGGAAATATATCCTATGTCCTATTCCTGGATGCAAACTATCTGTGTGCCAAGTTTCAGCATAATCCGTTCAAAGGTTAGAGCGCGAAGGACTTACAAACAACCAAATATCCAAAAATCTTTACAAACTTCACATTTATAATATTAATAGGATATCAAATAGTATACCTAAATCGATATCCAGTAAACTACTTAAAAAGTAACTAAAAAAAGTTCATCAAACTGACTTTCTCATCTTCAAAGGTCTGTAAACCTTATCTATGCGTGTTCATCACACTCTATTAAATAAAGTTGAAAAGGTTCGGTACGCAATTTAACTTTTCCGTTTCGGAAAAGCCGAAATTATTATGTTTGCGTGAAACTCTATTTTGCGCCGTTTTTGATAACATCAATTAATCATAACTTCTATGCCAAAGTGGAATTACAGGACACCTTGCAAAATTGTTTAGTATCTTCCGTCATCCTTTTTTTTTAAATAATAGTGCCAGGAATAGACGAAAATGTCGGAAAATCATTAGGAACTATCCTACCTTACCTGTGACTAATAGGTAACCTCCAAGAACTTGATATCACACTTTAAGAGTTACAACAATTCTGAGGCTTGTTCCGGTTTGTTCTACGTTTGTTCCACTTTGTTCCAAAACGGTTTAGGGCTGGGAATGGAACTATCAGAAAGAATGAAAAAAATTTTTTTTTGAGCTGGCACCGCACTTTAAATGTATCGCAATTTTTAAGGTTGTTCTAGCCTTGTTCTTTATTAAGTGTATTTTATGTTACGATACAAGAAATCGTAGTGTGTGACTATGAGTGGTTACATGTATTATTTATTCAATGCGAACAACTTTTTAGCATGCTTTTAAAAGTCGAATGTATGAGCCTGTGTAGACCTTAAGGGATTAAATTATCCTCTTAGTTAGTTGTATGTACCAAATAGATATGCAACAAATAAAGACCATTTCGAGCGCTGCTAACTTCATTCTAATCCTGCTGTACCGTTCGTGTATGAATAAATTCTGTCCCTAATCATTTCAACCAAGATCAACATGAATTTAGCCATGGTGATGGTCATTAATATGTAAATGGCGGGCTGTACGGCCGACTAGACAAAGGCCGAGGTATCAAGGGCCGCAAATATTCAGGGTTTATGAGTGTTTGAGAATTTCGTCCAAGAAGACAAGGGTATGGTAATTGGTGCTTTAATTTTCAATGATGCTCTGTTTTGGTCCATTCGCGTAATTGTTCTTGATCTTGATTATGATGATAATATGCTCATACACATTGTTCTACACATTCACTGGTTGCCGAGGGAAAGCTTTTGTCTTTTGGACTTTGTTAATAATGTTTTTTATTATAACACGAAAACGACTCAACAGAAAGAAATACAATGACACCTCCCATATTATATAAAATAAGATACTTATCTTTACACTTAAGAAATAACAAAACAACTACAATAAAACTACATAATTTATTTGAGAACCTCATTAAAAGTAGTTAAGTTACCTTGCTAACACTACGAAAACTTTCCATCTAACTACACCAATGCCATTAGTATGTTCATCACAATGCATGTAGTGTATTGAAACAGCACGAACTTTCTCGAAAAACGTAATAGAGACTAATGACTGATGCATATTAAGAAGTTACTTAAGGTGCGATTTAACAAACACGACTAACGATTGACGTCAGCGACATGCACTGACTTTCTTTGAGGCGACAATCTGTCTTAGAGAGTAGTTTTAGATTAAGACTAATGGTCCTCCCTCGCTTTGCTGGCAGGTATTTTAAAAGGTGATTTTAAAATTAATGATGTGCCTGTTCTAAAATTTAAGACGAATGTTCTTCATATAAGAAGAAGTAGCTTTTGACAGGCAATACTTATTCGATCATTGGAGGACGTTTCTTTTTTACTTGTGTTTGACGTAGGTACTTTAGGACCTATTTTAATATCGACAAACTAGAGACATTTCTGGTGGATATAGGTTCGTAAAGTAAACAAAATAATGTCCTTATATAAGTAAATAAAACAATGTAATGTATGTAATACACCAATTCTGACATACGATCGTTTCTGAATTCAATTGTCGTGACAGAATTAGCCTCATAAAATCTGTCGTTTGTCGCGTTGTCAGAATCACACCTTAAAGAGAACAGTACGAATCACAAAGTAAGGATAATGAAGAACTGAGTGGTTAATGGAAACGGGAATGTGTTTCGAAGTGATCGTGTTTTAGTTAAAACAGATAATGAAAACTGTCTTGTAACTAACAGATAATTAAATGTTTGTTTATGTGTTGGTATGATATATATTTAATAATTTTGGTAATGTCCACAGATGAAAAAATATATAAGTACCTAGACTGAGACTTCGGAACAAATGAGCGTAGTAGAAAAAAACATGACGTACTTATCAAATGATTACGTTTCCCACTACATTGTTTGACAGGTCGTGCTCTGTGACATACGAGTACGTCAAATCATAAAAAAATAACTTGATTTTTTGTTCTCAAGACTCAGTCTATACATTTTTGGTTTGAGGTAACGTCATCTGCATTAACAGATAGTAACAAAAAAAATACCTATTTGTATGTGGCCTGCGGTTTGCATAAAAAAAACAAATAAAGTTACAGAATAAAAACGTCTATTATACATATTAATGGAACGTCTATATTTTTCCTGCAATTTTTTTCCACGTTTCAAATATGAGCATAGACTAAAAATATATCATAACACTAATTCTGCCAGCTGCAATAAAAAATAAAAAAAAATCTTTTATTTAATACCAAATCTGAAACGCTAACGCTAAGATAGATACTCTGTAACCAATTTTTTTTATTCGTGATATTGTGCTATATTTAGGTTCTTCGAGTTACCTATACGATTAATTTTCCCACAAAAGTTATTACAAGGACATATCAATCTGTCGCACCGAAGCGACCTCTACTTTTTTCTTTTTAAGATGTTCTTACATCCTTGGCATGTAATATATTGTGCGGAAACTATCAATCAAGGTCGGTATGTAATATTGTAGTTGCGTTTGACGTGAACGTTAAAAGAGTATTATAGCGGTTTTATGAAGAAATAGGTATCCGCTATGCAATAAAGTATGCTACATCGTGATCAGTAAGTGAACTAAAGGTAAAAAAATATATTTTCAAAAAAAGACTTACAAACTAAATATTATTAAGAAACTCAAGTCAATGCCCGTTTTGGTCATTGAAGTTTAATAAACTAATAAGTAGCTCGTTAACAATACGTGAAACATACCCCTACATGGTCAAATTTAACTAATAAGTGGTCCGTAAACAGTTGCTGAACATGACAACGTCCCTAGATAGTCAGACTTGATGGTCAAACATGTAAAGTTTGACAAACTGCTTGATGGTCTACGGTCTACATATGGCAGCGTAGGTACTAACGATTAAGAATAAGCTGATCTGAAAAAAATATCTGCAGTCCTATCAGTATAAAGAACAGCTATTATAAAATATCTATTACCGAGTTATTTACTTTTATAACACTTCAGACACCGAACATAATATGGTATAGTACCAAATTCAGTCCACGCTTTCCTACTTGCATAATAAATATAACACAAACAAATAATACATTGTATCCTAAATTCAGATATAAGAAGGGTGTAAATATATCTGGGACAGCAAGGGAATGTGTCACGTGCCATCAATTCATCGGAACAAGAAGACATGTCGAAATCCTTTTCTGAAGGGTCGTGCGTTCGTTGGAAGCCGGAAATTATTTTGTCCAAATGTCTTGTTTTGTTCAATATTGAGAAGGTACGAAATATTTTTCTGGTAATAAATAGTGAGACGCTATATGATTATCTCTGACTTTGTAACTTCAATAATGATGTGTAGTAACTGTAACGGGTTTCTTCTTAGTCGCTATATTATTGATAGAGGCCGTAGTTTGGTATGGATTTTGTAGTGATATGCAATTTACCACGGAGTTTGTTGCCATTCGTCTCGAATTTCTGCTTTTCTCGTGCATTCCGGCGCCCACGCTTACACTTGGCATCAGATTGGATTTACTGATAAATAAGCTTATATTTAGATAATATAAGCTATTATTTAGACAAGTGTGAGTACTTTAAATAATGCTAAATAATTTAGTAGGACTAAGTTTAGTAAACTCTCCGAACATCCACGTTTATGTAGCATTTGACAAAGGCCTCCTGCTGGTGCTTTTCTCTGTGTAGATAATGTACCAAGTAATAAGATTTAGGGAAGCATTAATACCTAAACCTAAAAGTAACTCATTTCCAGAATTAACACTCGAATTTAAATTCAGATTTCTCGAAGCTTCGATGTGACTTGTTTATTTCTAAATAACATGTTTCTAAGCCATCTTACTGAGTTCGATCACGTCGTAATTCTCCATCTGAAGGGTGTAGGGCCGTCGCAATTGAGACACGTCACTAATACGAGTTCATTGGCATTCTTGATCGATTTCCTTTTGTGAATCAAGATAGCTAGCCGGTTACAGAGATCTGTCATTGATCAATTATGATGACCCGTATGGTGCTTTAGTTACATTGCTGGATTGACGGCGGCGTTTAATAGGTCCTGAGTTCGATTCCAAGCAGACATTTGAATTACGAATTTAAATTTCTGTGTTTGGTTGTTGTCCATAGCATCACGAGACAGGCGATCCCATTATGAATCTATGACTTTGTAGCGTTATTTTCACAATTCAAATTCATTGATACATGTAGTTATCAATAATAGGTACAGAAGGCACGTAATTTTTTGAGCCATCCCCAGTTTCGTAAAGGTGCTTTAATATGAAAGAGAAGAAAGGGGAAAGGACCTCAATTTATTTACCATTTAATTCCAGAACATATTTAAAACCGTTTTGAAATTATGTAAATACTTCTTCCTAGTACTAAAGTTAAACATCTATACGTACGTCGATACGTTGAACCTTGGTTCTTTACCACATATCTATTATCTCAAGGATTTGTAACCTCAATCTGCTGCTGCCTCTCGATTTGTCTTACATTAATTAAGCACATAGTACAAAGCTCTAGCAGCTTTGTCGATCGTAACCTCCGCGCTTAATATAGTGCACTACTAACTAACGTCACTCAACCTGCGACAAACGATAGAATAGCTAATTACCTTAATACGATCAATTTTGTAAGCATTCGGGTTTGTAGCAACTAATTAACAATTTCATTGGCTGAATAAATTTGTTTTGTGTAAGTAAATATCAAATTAGTAAGCAACTTCTTTTGATACAATCAGATCAAAAAGTATATAGACGCAGTCTTAAGAATAAAAAATTGAGCAATTTTTTTTTACCATTTCACATACGTCACAGCGCTCGGCCTGACGAGAAATGTAGGTACCTGTAAATATTATCATTATTTTGTTATTTACGATTGGCTTTTTTCGACTACGCTTTTTTGTTCCGAAGGCGCAGTCTATATATTTTTTGATTTGAGTCTAATAACTGGGTCATAGGTTTTTACCAGCTCGATACTATAGACTGTGCTAGGGATGGCGATTGGCGGGCGGCTCTGGAAACAAAATTCAATATAGGTTCGCCGCTCCAATACCGACACCAATGTGTGGACGATTTTTGAAATTGAAAAAATTAATGAAAAGTTTTAATTGAATGGGAATTGGATAGCGGCGGATTTTTTGTTCTTGATATCTTTAGAATGAAACGTTGATTCGGATGAGAAAATAAAGATAGAGGAAGAAACGTTTTTTTGAGACGCAATTCCTAAAATATTTTAGGTCCTACTGTTATATTGTTCTATTAAATTGTATCAAGAGTTTTTTTATCATCTTTAAAAATACCTACATGATGAGAAAGCAATTCGTTGCATTTCCATGCGGTTTCAAGAGTCTTTTTTATTTTATTATTTTAATAGAACGTTAAAAAGGTAACCCTATCCTAGCTGGAACAGATTGAAATTATCCAAAAAGTTCCGTGCCAGTGACGGAAGTAATAGAACTTCTTTGCAAGTAGAACCATTAAACAGTTTTGAAACGATTCCTTCCAACTCTTTGCGTTTTAATCGTTTTCAAATGAAAAATCATTCGACAATGCTCGGAAATTAACCAGGTGTATAATCTATAGGTAGTTTGAATTTGTTGAAAAGGAATAACTGGATAAAAAAGATACATTTTCAAAGTTACAATTATTTCTTCTGGATGGTTGTGTCATAGTTACCATGAACATCACATGCAGACAAGAACACATAAACTTATAACGAGAAAAGATATTGAAAGTCATTATTTAAATTTTAACCTCGCCAGGAATCTAGCCCGAGACCATCTGAACGGTAGTCTAGAATATAATTCCATAAGGGTCGTCTCTTCTTAGGTATGGATGCCTTGATAATTTCTCAAAAAGAGTCCGTAAGTTACCTATTAGAGTATAAAATTTAGTATTGAAAGTGAAATACAAAACTATTTTTACTGAAATACTCGTAGCTACAAAATACGGTTGAGAAATTCAAGATTAAATGCTTGATTCAAATCTGTCCTATCGTTTGGAAAAATTGGGTACTTTGCTAAGAATGAGATTGTATGTTGGCTATCTTCTATGGTAATATAGTTTATTAAAGTCATGTTCAATTAATAACAATTGCTTCATATTTCAGATATTGAGGGACTTTAAGAAAAATGTATTTTATTTCGATAAATAACTACTTATTCTATTTCTTATGTTGCGTTCCTTTTTGAGAATGTTTTCTGTCATGAAACAGAAATATATAATAATTATACTAGGTAGGTACAATTTTACAAGACAAATTCTCGAAAAAGTCATAAATTAAAGACTTTTATGTTAAACAAAATAACGCTAGACACTCATAATATCTCCAACGTAGACAACACATTCGTTGTATTGTGGGTGTCACGAAAAACATAAATGAACCAAGGACACGCACCCAGACCGAGAACATAAATTAAATTAATCATTAAACTTTCCGCCTCGCTGGGAATCAAACCCAGGACCCATTAAACGGCTATCCGACATGGTAACGCGCCATTGAGAAAATTGAATTTTTGTTTGTGTTGTTATTTGAAAGGCACGGGGAAAGACCAGTTAACAATAATGCGACTCCTAATATGAAACCTTAGATAATAAATGTAGACCAAATGTTGAGCTTATTAAGCTGTTAAACAAATGTTGGCAGTGCGACTAATTAGCGAATAGACATACAGATAAAGTCTTTGGGGACCAACTTATACAATACAAAGAACTTCTCAATATTCACAAGCAATAAATCTTAAAGTTACCTCAACACTAGCCAGTCTCAAAGGAGTCGGTTTAATTTAGGAACGTTGCTAATACGGTAAGACGTGGATAGTGACGTCATAATTCATTACTTTTACCCTTGGAGCTTTCTTGGTCTTTCGAGTTTACGCCGTTACCCTAACTCGCGTCGCTAAGGTATTGTTTATCTGGCTTTGTAGATAGAGATACATTGTAACATAGATAAAATAGATAGATAGGCCGATCTAGTGTTACGTAAAGCAATTTTTTCTAGTAAACTGTTATTATGCGTTACGTAACTTGGTCGTACAACGCGTTATGTAAAATCGTTTTCTTATTAATTTTATTAAAAAAGTTATATTCTAACTCAGCAAGTGGCAACATCTTTAGATAAAAATAGCAATGTGTGTGTTACGTAACTTTTAAAGGGGTTATAGAAAAATGTTATAGCGCGTTACATGAGGGAATAAGAGTCCAAAATCTTCAAAAAATTCATTACGTAATACTTGAATGTTCTCTAAGATATGGCACCAATTAATTGTATCAATGTTCGACAATTATGGTGAAGAACAGATGTTAAGTTGCTTCGTTAGGAGAATCAAACGCCATACGGATTTGTATAATTAAGGCGGGATTTTCAAAAAGCGAAGCAAAAATCCGGACACCTGTCGTTTGAAAGTGACAAAAAATCATTAATTACGTGTGACGTAACACTGGATTGTTATTACACTATTCGAAATCCAAGATTTTGCTCAAATATTCGGGGTTTTAATTCTGGTTCGAGTATGGCAATTATGGTGGTAGCAACTTAGTCCTGTTAGTAAATATTTTCACGGTAAATATTAGATATCTATTGTAGTTCTATACCGTAGGTGACCCAATTTTGAGTAAAACGTATGTTTTATACCTACTAGTATGTAAGAACTTATTAAGTGCGGACAAGTGTGTCGTAAGTTTTAATTTATTACGCATCCCAGGATGTTCATCAACCATCTTGAATTAATAATAAAGAGACGTGTCGTGACCGCGCGGTCCACGCTATACCTGCTTGTGGACAGCGTTATGCAAAGCTCATAACTTTTCGGTTATAATTTCGTCAGTAAAAATACATAAAGAGGGTTTATATACGTAAGATTGTTCGTCTTTTTGACTGTGTTTTTTCTGTCTGTACTTCTATACAAATAGCTCTTGTACAGATGAAAAGTAATTGATATTACATTTTTACGATCAGATACAGTATGGCTCAATTGTTACCATTCATTAGATTATCAGTTCGATAGGGAGGCAAAAAGTTGAATGATAAATACGACATAAGTATAATATGGTCTTCGTCTTTTTGTATTATTAATGACAATTATAACACAGGGACTCCTCTTGCAAGACGCAAGACTATGAGTGTGCAGCGTCATTTATTAGGAATCTAGAGTAGGTACTATTAAGCAAAGGTATTCTAGAACCTGAGAGATTGCTCCTTCTTGCTGAATACTCTTAATCCTCAGTAGGTTCAAGAGAAATCCGTCCTGAGAGCCGCAACCGCCGCAATCGCCGCAATAGCCGCAACCAGGACGGCAACGGATCAGACTTGTCAATTATTTGCAGGACACGTTAGAGGGAGCTTACTCTGCATCCTGCTAATTGCTAGTAAACACGGGTATCGAGTTAGAATCTAATACTAACTGTTAATGCAATTACCGATACCAAAATCTTATTGTAGTGGTTTTATACTTTGTGCTGTGTTATTGTATACTGCAATTAAATTTAGTTTTCTATTTACGTAATCATGGATACCTCGGTTGTAATGTAATTTTGACGTTCGTTAAGTAAGCTAGGTTAGTTCCTAAGACGAAATAAATGAATTGAAATTGAATTTGGATTTAATAGTTTGCTTTTTGGAAACTTAATAGTTTAGGCAAAAATTGGATTGGAAACTAAATCATAGCAGTTTTAAAATTCTTATTCTTAGTAAAATCCGCAATCACATAAGTAGTTGCTAATCGTATTAATTGATGCAATTTATATTTAAGCGTTTTGTATTAACAATTTTCTGTAACATCTACCATCTTTGTAACTATGAAAGATTCTTTATACTTCCTTCTTAGACTTACCCTTATTCCTCCTAACGGTCTTTACCCCATTGCTAGTAATAGACGAACATTGGACGAGTTACAAACATCTCATTTCCCATCAAGCAGACATTCGCGTCAGCATGTTATTGATTACGTCGGTGATGCGACCGTAAATCTTCGACATCGTACGTGACAACGTAGTTACTGAAGTAAGATTTATATG
This sequence comes from Lerema accius, assembly GCA_001278395.1. Taxonomy (NCBI): domain Eukaryota; kingdom Metazoa; phylum Arthropoda; class Insecta; order Lepidoptera; family Hesperiidae; genus Lerema; species Lerema accius. The sequence goes on from LGAG01000724.1 coordinate 477,652, forward strand.
ACAATATCTTCTCCTGCCTCTTAGAACCGATATTTTTGAATCTGAAACTATTTCGGCTGAATACTGATACAAGAAGTAGCATGTGCATGTTAATGGGTTTATCAACAGTTTTTACATAGATATTAGAAATGTTTTATAGCACCAGAAACTACTTACTCGTATATGTACTGTACTAGATATACAGAGAAAGTGTATAACTCATTATATTCTCATTTCACCATTTGATTATTACGCTATTGTTAATTCAACAAGTTATTACAAGAAATCATAAATGTGTATCGAGTTTTATTTACAACAAAAATCAACATTTTCTATGATTCAACAATAGTTTATTTGACAGTATATGTAGGTAACATTGCTTTCAGAGTAACAAAGCCAAACGCAACCTTTTAATTTATCATCATTTTAAAAATTTAAAAGCATTTTAAAATAAACTCGTCTATCGGTATCATCCAGTGAATGGTTCGTTGCACCACTTAACGCCAATCCTGTAGTCATAGCGGAATTAATACTCAGTGGGATGAACGGATGAAAACCCGCTCCACGTATAATGTTTAAACGAAAAAACTGCACAAGTACGAGTGAACAGGCGATGGGTTAGGTTCCGTAGTTAGTTAATTATCCAGTGAACACGTATAGGGTTGGCTTCCGTTCCTTAATTAGGTTGATATTTTTTCTTTGGCATACTCTACAGCCGAAATAGCGTGATGGATTTCAAAATTTGAGGTATAGTTGGATCTGTGTCCCGTATACGGCGTCAAGCCAAAAAATTAATAACAATTATTTTTTAGTTTTCTACAAATTTTCGCTCGATTTTCACAAAAATACCAGTCTAAAACGTAATAATTTATCATCAGATTAAAGCTCTAATATAGGCGAAATATTTTAAAGACAAAATTTAAGTCTCTCAGTTAGGAAGGTTAGACAAACAGCAAAGCTATAAAAATACCATGTTGTCTACGGAATCCTGAAAACAACCCCCTACACTACGGTCGAATCAACTCAACGACAAACTAAAATAGACACCTAATTTATCAACAAGAGACCTTAATCACTTGTGTTAAGGTTCAGATGAGTACACAAATAGCGCTAGTTCGTGTACATGTCAGCAAAGCTCATGAATAGATATTGCAGTGTCAAAACGCGGAAAATTGGGAGCCGGGCCGATGTGGAAATTATTGTTTTAGCTTTTAGCGGTAGTGTATTAAAGGCAGTTTAATTTCTAGTAACCTATTATGGATAGGATACTGAAACTGATTCAATGTTGATTTTGTTAACGGTAAATAATTTTTTTCGTATATTTTGTCCTTAATGCGACTACATACCTCTAATATAATTAAGTTTTGGTTTTAATATTTTTTTAATTGAAAGAAGCTGTTATTTTTTTTTACTCCACGTATTTTTTCTATATTTTACTGGTTTGCCTATGATACGAAATTATTCAATGGTACATTAACTTATTGATAAAAATATTTACGTGCAATTGATTTATTTACGTGCCATAGTACCCCAGGTAAAATAAAGCATACCGTAAGCGTCACCTCAGGCGGAAGTTTCCCAGGATAAAAACAATATTTTCCTTGTTGCCACCTCACTGATCATTTATTATCGAAGACGGATATTTACGGTGGTAGTTTACAAGGCTATTTCATTACACTAGCGGTGAAATACTGCATGTACAGGCGTGCGACTCATGAGCGTTTTTACAGCGATTTTGTGGCAGACGTCTTTTGTTTTCTTAAATCTTAAACTGTAATTGATCTGTCAAATATTCGAAAATTACACAGCCATAGTAATGTAACGGTTTTGTAAGTATCTTCTAGTGAAGTGAGCCTAAATTATCTTTCTACCTCGATTTTTCCTGCGTCTGTTAATAATTGTAAAATGTCTTGCGATTACGAAGTGCCATCGTAATTAAGTAAGCTAAAATTTACGTTTTCTACCTTTCTTTTAAGTGTTACCTTTTATTTAACTGTTACATACACTACACACACACTAATACTGTTTATAGTAACATACCTATAATACAATGTGCATAATAAATAACCTTATATTTTATACACCTTTATTTTTACCAGTACAAGCTTTTACACGCCACTGTTTATTACGACTGCCATCGACAATATTGAGCGTGTAAAACTACGAACTATTATCATGCGATCTATCGGCGCTAGTGTGAAATGGCTGTAAACCAGAATGAGTTTTATAGCTGTTGTATTTTATTATGTGAAAGGGAAGCCATGTATCGGATCACGACCCGAATCTGGGGCTTTTACTCAATTTTATATGCAAAGTATTGAATTACACCCACCTTCTTCAATCATTTTTCATATAGATGTTTATGTAATGTGTCAGTTAGTATTGTCGCTTTTGTATAAACGAGTGACATTGTTTGTTTATATGATATTTTTTCCCGTTTCTTTCTCCATATCAAAGCTTTACGGAACACAAGTAGATTAAAAAATCGAGGTCTTCTTTTTGGAAATGAAATCAACAAAACGAATTTGCAATGTTGTCTTCTTTTGCCTATAAAACTAGTGAAAGTTAGTGTACACTAGACTTGTTACTAGGGTTGCCAGATGGTCGAGGTTTCTGAGATTGACCCGGAATTTTGCATATTAATTATGCACCCGGGTCCAGTAATTTTACTTTGCTGTCCCGGAATTAAAAAATAGTAGTTTTTTCCACAAGTTGAATATTTTTTTTTATTTAACAATTTAAGAAAAATAAATTTAATAACACTTAAAAAAATAAATTATTCATCAACCAATAGTTCTAGGTAATTCCTACTAAGTAAAGTCTTAGACCGGCAACCAAAGCTCTGATTCCGTTTCTGTCTCCAGATATCCAGGAAATGATCAGTCTGAAGACAACCCTATTTGCTACATACATCAATACTGTTAATACATGAATGGCCCCAAAGTATAAAAAAAATGTTTGTAAGGTACATTTGATCCGGGTTTAGCCAGTATTAAAGGAAATTTCAAGTCCATTCGCTCTTCAAATTGACGAGTTGATATCCGTCGAGTCGAATTTCTTTTATCCTTCGGGCAAAGCCTTTTGAAGTCATAAAAACAAAGAACAACTTTGTCATTAGAGAAAATTATTTGTAACAGAAAATAAGTGTTTAGAGTTTTTTTTTGCGACAGAAGGGGAGTTTTCGTTTTCGTTTTTCGAGCGTATATAAATATATGCCGGTTTATTTAACAAGCTCTACAGCATAAACATAACTTATCTGTAGGTTTCTCTGTCATAGAGATATGTATATATTTTGATTCGTCAGTACACACAAACACACACACACACACACTTGCCTTCTTTTGTGTGTGTGAGTTGATCCCAAACTTTGCCAATTTGAGTCCATTAATTCATTTACTATTTTCGATAAATAACGATCTTTATTTCGTAACAGTAGTTATACCACCCAGTTTTTTAGTTTTTAATATTTTACAATATCGGTCGAACTTAAATTCGTTATAGGTAGGTAGTACGTACCTGCCTCTGTTATCTTAAATGTAACTTCTTCCATAAAGTCCATCAAACGATTCGCTCAACGTAAGACGACATGCGAAATCGTAAAAATATAGCGTAAAAATATTTCCAACACAAATCTATTTTTCAATGAGACATGATATTTCAATTTAACGCGAGAAAAATGCGGGCTAAGCGAAAAGGAAATTTGAAATTGGAACGTTCGCATTTTTATTTGTGAATAATTTATTTTGAACATAAATTATAACTGGCCGGTATCTGTACGTGTACAATACTCTATTTTTATTTCTATGTACTATGATAAGGGACCATTTAAGTATTAATACTCACATATAAATTAATTTTACAATTTTTTAACCCATTGGATCTCTTTATACCCTCATAGTTCTATAGTAAAATTCCCAGTGTCGTGAAAATTATCAATAATTATTATTTTAAATTTTTAATACAAATAGATAACGAACACACACCCAGATACAGAACAGATATTTAAATTCGTCAATAAAACTTCCGTCTCGCTAGGAATCGAACCTAGAACTCACGGCGACCCGACATGGCAACAACTACGCAATACGGGTCATAGAATATTTTATCAATATCCAATAAATATTATTTATATCAGTTGATAATTCTCAGGGTAAAGCGGAGTGTTACGGGACCCGAGTTTATCGGCATTCTGTGTGTTGTACGATTATAAAGACACGGTTACACTGAATAAACTGAATTAGTGAACCTTTGTTTTTTATTTTTAAAAACCAAGTAGTTTTCCACGTTACATAAGGTCGTGTTAAATTATTAGGTAACGTCCAATTCACTGTAATTGTGTAGGTAAATTATGAATAAATGTATGTTTTTTATACAAAGAATACCCTCAAAATTATGTGGGTATTTACTAGTGAAATTAAATTATACATTTCTCTGAAAAAATAAAAGTATGGTAACAGAAATAAAATATGTTGCTACAGAATTTATCCGAATCGCTGAAACCATATACGACTCAGATTATACTAGAAATCTCATTTATTAAACAAAATTTATAAACGAAGTTTACAATATTCAATTATTCATATAAAAAAGGTATCCTTTTATTTGAACTGAATATTCTTGAATACATTCAACACCAACCTCAGCTTGATATCGCGAAACTTCAAACATTAAATTTCCTAACAAAAAAGAACAAAGGGAAAGTTTAGACCAATGGTTCCCAACCTGTGGTCCGTGGACTACCAGTGATCCGCAGAAAACAAAATTTGTTCCGCGAATGATTTTAAATTTAGCCGGTGTTGAGCCCGGAATAAATAACATTAATAGAAAATTACAGAAGTTTCAGTTTAATTATAACTTTATTTTTATTATATCTACAATACATGGACCTGGTTGCCCCTGGCAATAAGAAGGGTGGAAACGTGGTCCTACACCAAGGATAGGTTGGGAACCCCTGGTTTAGACAAATAACTTCAAATAAGTATTATGATAAAAGTTTTATGTGGACATGCCCTTAGCGTCGCAGTTGGCACACACGTGATATATCTCCGACGCGGTTTTTGAATATTGAAAATTATCTACCGAAGCTCTACTTATTCAAACTGCGTGTTTAAGTATGACCATTACGTTGCCAGATGGTGTAACCCTGCTAAAGTTAGAGCCAAGCTATGCTACGCTATTTCTGCAGATAAAACAACTAAGTGAGGTTTTAAAGTTTAATGAAACGAATTATACCATGTAAGTATGATACTGTGTGATGACACATAGATATAAATTAGAGGTCTTTAGTTGTTACAATGCTAACTTGTAGAATAAAATTAAGGAATTATTTTGGAACCAGATACTTAGGTATAGGTACTAAATTTACGCGAAGTTCCTCCTTTCATATTGATAGAAACCTAAGAGGCTAATCTAAAAGATTGATAGACATCTAATCTAACCAAATTTTCTTGTTCTATTTGTTTTTATTCGGCACGCTGTATAGTCCAAACGGTTTAATGGATTTCAACCTGTTCATATATCATTGTATTCGACTCTAAATTTTGAACAGTTTTTTTGATTTTATATTCATTACTCATAGTTGAAAGCTCATTTTAGGTTATCAAATTTTAATTGTAGAAGTTCTTCCTTGAAACATTCCTTCATTTTATGTCTCACAAACGTTTTCATGATAAATACAGTAACATGACAATTTTATGCCTTTGGAGATTGAAGCACTCATTGCGGGAGAGTGGCTTCAAATCATCGTGTTTACGAGCATCGCTTCGAGAAATGTGATTTTAACTGCTAT
>LGAG01000725.1:20836-34285 GCA_001278395.1 Lerema accius
GCCGTTTATCTTAGACTTCATCGCCACTTATTATCAGATGAGATTTTAGTCAAGATTATTTCTTTCGAATAAAAAAAACTAAGAGGGAAATTGTACCCAAGCTTCTATGAGGATAATTTTAATAAGTACAAGTTACAAGTACCACACTTGTGCGACCCATTACGTTGGACCATACACTCGGTTTATAAAGTAACAAAATATCGTGTGTGTGTGTACAGGCTGTCGTCGGTGCAGGCGGAGCTGTCGGAGGAGCGCGGGCTGGGCGCGGCGCTGGCCGCCAGCCAGGCGCAGTGGCAGTCGCGCGCGCGGGCCCGGGAAGATGCCTTCCGGGAAGAAGTACGTAGTGTAGCGCACACTACACTGGCTATTAACTAAGTGCACTCACCGTCTTAGACTTTAGCGCTAATTAGTATCAGGCCGGAGTATTGTTAAACAATCACAAATTTTATTTAAAAAAAATCCTTTTATTAGAACAGCAAATAATAATTTTCATTGTTGTCTAATGTAACGACAGGGACTCCTAGTGCGAGATTATGATTGTGTAGCGTTATTTATTTATGACTGACTGACTGACACAAGAATAATGACAATGAATGTTATTCAACGTGTGCCGTAACAGCAGTGGTACAGGAGCATGGGTTGTTACAGATATCGGAGCTGAAGGAGCAGCTGCGCGACCTGATGTTCTACGTGGAGGCGCGCAACAAGCTGGAGAAGGCGCAGGGAGCCACGCAGGAGGAGATCGCCGGCGCCAGCGTCAGCGTCGCCGCCAAGCCGCCCGCCAAGCCGCGCCGCCGCCGTCGGTAGACACAACACACCGCTTGAGAGGTACTTGATATATTGGTTACCCACACAATACAGGCGTTTACTGAGTGAAAACTCAAAAAAAAAACATTTTTTTTTTATTTCTAAACATAGGTGTCAATGTTATAAATTGCTAGTAAGTACTCTATATTGGACCCTTTCAGGTATACAAATAATTAACGTTCGAAATTACATTGTAAAAAATTACATAATTTAAATAAACTTAGTCCATATTTAGTTTAAGATTTTCTTTTTGATACTAAATTATTTGCATTTGTGTTTATATTGCACCGTATTTAACAATCGGTCCAATCAAGAAGCAGTCCCTCTATGGTCAACTTCACTAAGCCCATACAGTAGGACCTTTTAGCAGTTGACACCGATTGGATTCTTCGAATGTACTATTATTAAATATATAGGTATAAGAAACTATATATTATGTGCATTGTTACAGAGAGATCCTGTGTACAGGGCGAATGGGAAGATATGCAGCTTGAAACTGGCCTGGAGAATAAAACATGATGAATTCTATCATCAGTGCAGATGATTAACAGTAGTATTTTTTAAAACCTTGTTAAAACGAGTAAATTGTAGCTTATTGAAAGATGTCATCAAGATGTGGCAATATGTATGTAGCCTCCAACATGTGGTAACTCACCATAAGGTCCCTAAAGTACTATGGGCAGGTGTAATATAAGCAAAGTGATCCTGAATTGCAGTAATATCTAAACATTTGATTGTAAAATTTAATTACACTGTGATAAATGTTATAAGTAAGATTTGTTCTAAACTTTATTTATGTAGAAATATTTTAATTTTTGTAGGTACTTAAACTTAAATACATACAAAATATAATTTTTAATGTACATTTTTATTGTAAGTTTCGGTGTAAAGCTATGTTCGATGTGTCAATAAAGATGATTTATCATTATTTTCGTTTTATTGTATTATGAGGAATGCCAGAAGTTGTATTGCGTATTTTAGCATGGCACTAATTAAAGTGGTCAGTAACTTAAAAATCCCAGCAGTTACATTGAGCAGTGGAAATAATGAGTTGGGCAGTAAAATAAAAAGTGTGGCAGTAAAACATGAGCAGTACTAAAAATACAAAGTGCCGGTAATTTTATCATAAAAGGAGCAGTTCAATAAGTAACTGGGCAGTAATACATGAGCAGTAATTTAAAACAAATTGGCCAGTTATATTGGGCAGTTATTATAAGCAGTTAATGTGGGCAGTTCAATTAATATTTTTAAATAATGAAAAGAATTTTACAAAAATCTCATTGTTAATGGTCTTTGGTTGGGTTAGGTTAGGTTGGTATCATTTTATACGTTCGGAAGGAGGAAACCCGCGTCAGCGGGTTTCCGACGACATCTGTGACATAATCCAATTATACAATAATGATAATCATGTAGACTTCAATTAAGTGGGCAGTAAAACTTATAAAATGGCATACCAAAAAGTTAAGTAAAAAACGCGTTATTTGACGACGAACACTAAAATGTGAAGGTGTGTAAGGTAAGGGTTAGGTTTAAATTTCGTTTGCCCTATTAAATCTTTATTTTAACCCTACGAGTTACTGCCCTCAGGTTGCTGCTCACAAGTTACCGACCAATTGCAACTTTATAACTGCCCACTATTAACTGCCCATTTAATTATTTTACTGCCGAAAAATATATTTATTACTGATCGTTTTCATTTATTTCACTGCCCAAACTTTACTGCCAATGTCATCAATTTTACTGACCAAAATCGAAATATATTACCGCAGCGAAACTAGTGCCTGTTAGCATAGAGCACTATTACTGTTGTTTAGTGACGTGGACATAAAAGTTGTGCCCGGTATAAGCAATCTATGGCTAGCTACTGGTGTATCTACATTCTGTGCTCTATTTTTTTTTAGTAATCTGTACCATCGATTCTGTGGTTTTGTGTTTGTCTATTCTTTATTCAATTTCATTTCATTCATAATCACTAATCACAATCAGTCAATCAATCAATAATTGAATTGAACAAACAATGAAAAATATTAAATAATCAATCAATGAATTTGTACTTTGATATGCACGATTACAATAAATTTGTTATTCAATAACAATATTTTAACAATTCAGACTTAAATTATGATTAATATTTACTTTTAAGTTGATCTTGTGCGCGAGCGTGTGTGCCGACTGTAAGGTGAGACTAGCGTTACAGTTTCTAATAATTTACTGTTCGCAAAGTAATCGTTTATCGATTATACAGCACGGTTGTTACGCATGTTCAGGTGTAATTTTGGCGTGTTTGCATAATCGATTGCTTTGCTCGTGATTTTGTGGCAGATTCTTACAGGGGCGGTTGTCGCACACAACGAAGGGTGACCTGCATTTCCCTACGAAACGGTTTTGCTAGAGACTCCACTCCGTATGTAAAGTCGGAGCGAGCCTCTCGCAATTCCATATCTTCTCGTCTTGCCTCCGTTGACGCGAACCGTGCAAACGTCGCTACTCGACGAAAGTCTACACAGAGCGATGGGAAAAAATCCAATTGTTGCTGTTCCTTGGATTTTTAAGTCTATCGCTGTTTGTGGACTATCTTTCAACTCCTTGTCGCGCTATCTCTAGTTTAATAAACAGTTGTGGTACATAGAATTCAGAGGGTTTACAACTCATCAATTTTGAGGTGAGAATTATAAGTATCGCCCAGAGTAGGGTTTTGTTAAGGTTTGATTTACAAGTGAATAATGAAAATAGGTTTGCTTTATTCAAATCTATTTGATTAATCACTTAATCAATGTACACATTAGTAGGTGTAGTATTTTTGTTAGTAGGTAGTATTGTATATTCACAAAAGCTTTACATCATAATATGATTTTATAATATATATTTAACTTCATCTTCACTGTATAATGCGAGTTACAATGGTAGGATTTGATTGTATAGTGTTGAAGTAGTTTAGTTAGTAAACTATAGCAATATTAGTACCTGCAAGTGGTGGTGAATTTGTTTAAAACATGTTCTTTCTGCTATTAGAGCTTGTTGCAATGCTTTGCGATGACTAAAAATTACACACAATTTACATAGGCTTTCAGATAAATACTTTCCAAAATATTCAAGAAGACAGAAAAGGGCAATCCATCTGACAATGAGTTTTAAAGATTTTTAAAAGTTCAACAATTTTGGTGTCACTTTTCTCACTACATTTAGAATTCTAACCAACTTGAATTAAAGTACTTATTAAAACTGAGCTTAGGCATTCCCTTTACGCATCAAATAATGTGCTGGCTTTAAAAAAAACTAGGCACTAAGCAGAAATAGTAGTAAGAAATACATTTGCAATGTGAGTATAATTATACTGCTGAGAAATTGAGACTGAATTTAATACTGCATGTTTGCAGTTTTACATTTAGTTCAGATGATATTTACACAGTTATATCTTAATTATTTACAGAACAGAAGTAAGCATTTAAGAGGTAAGATACATAGAGTACTAGAGTAGGAAATATAAAGTGGAAGTAGCAATTGCAAGTTTCAATAGTAAAAATAAGAGCTACTTTTGTTAATGTTAGTTAGAATTTAGTTAGTATTCTCCATGTTAGTGGTAACCTAGTGGTTTCAATGTTGGACTCTACCCCTATTCCTAGTTTTGATCCTGCATGCATCATAAATGTTTCAAAGTTTAGAGCATATTAGAAATCAGTTGTTAGTGTAAGAGAAAACCTTCTAAAGTAACTTAAATATCTGATAATGGTCTATTATGGTCTTCAAGGTCATGCCAACTGGATAGACTGGACTAGGATATGCCAACAATCTTCTTCTCAAACAATAAGAGACAAGGTTAAATTATAGCTGAAGTATAAATTGTGGGTTGTCCCCATAACATATTAAATAGACCATATACTGTATTCATATAACATATTTAGTTTGCCAGTACATTTAAAAGATATGCTGAATTAGTAATTTTTTTGAGTTTGATGCAAGACACATTAAAAAGATTTAAATATGTCTACCCTAGAAATGTAATAATGTTTTTTGTTATCATATTATATCTCTTCAGCAATTTTTGCTAGATGCTGTGGCAGAAATGCAGACACACCAAACAATGGCTATTTTTTCACAGTATCAATTTGCACTTGATGTTCAAATTAGGCATTTTTACTGTTTGACAGTAAATATAAATTAAAAAAATTATCATACATTTCCCAAATTTTAATTAGGTCTTGAGTAACAAGTTCATTAAAATTTTAGGCAGGTTAACAGTCATGAGTGGCAATCATGACGCAAAAGGAACAGACCAACCGCCTGCAAAGAAGCAAAAAATTAAACATGGAGGGCTGGGTACAAAGCTGGAAGAGGAGACTTCGGGAGAAAAAGATATTATTAAAAATTTCCCTGCCTCCGACGATAAGTACAATGATTTCGTGACGCCTGAGGAAGTGGAGAAGCTGAGGGAGTTTAGAGTTCTCGACGAGGTTAAATCTAACGACGAAGACAGCAATGGCGAATGTGACGAATCTGACAGTTCCACGGGTATTAACCAAGTTTTCTACCTTCGCATGCTGTCTACATGACTATGTTATGGATCATAATTTGATATCACTATTGTAATCTTTAGCCCTTTAAAATTGCACTTTCCGATTTTTGCAAGGATTTCTTTGCGACGAGCGAACTTGACTACTTAATTTGATTTAGTGTGAACTGCAGAAAATGTTATTTCAAGATGTCATAGTGTCAGGTAGATAAGTGCATGCATTTGTAGGTGAGTCTGTGGATCTGCCCGAGGAAGAGATTGAGAAGATGTTGGAAGAGGACCTGCCTGCGGACTTCAAGGCGGCACCTAAACCTAAAGAGAAGGCGTATGTCACTCGTGAGAAAATAATTTTGGAAGGTAAATACTAAACATGGTTTTAACTTGTCTGAATAATAGAATAACTATTACTGGTATTGCCCATCTTTGGAAAAAAACGATTTTGATAATGCATAGGAAATTTAGTACTAGCTGGTGCTGGGCTGCGTTTTATAGACTCTATCAGTCACTTACTGTTTGATGTTTTTAGACAACCAATTTAAATTTTATGATTGTCATAATAATACTGACTCTGCATCAATTCTTTGAAATGCTGCTTGACATTAAATGTTGTTATGAAATGTCGTAGAAAAGGGCGTAAACCATTTTGAAGTGCTGCCGCTGGATTGGATCATGATCCGGCATCAGAGCGGTATGCCGGTGTACGTGCACAGAGCGACGCGAGTTTGCACACTTTCTAAACCATACTTCTTGGGGAAGGGGAATGCTAAGGTGAGAAACTCATGATTTTAAATTGTTTTTAAGAGAGCAAACGAGCTGACAGTACCACCAACCCCTGCCGCCCATGGACATTGTAACGAACTTCGAGTAGGACTAAGGCGGGACTGTTACTTGGTTGGTAGGTCCTGAGTAATAGATGTTAATAAGAATACTAGTTGTCGTTAATTCGTTAGTGTGGGCACCACGGAAGTTAGAACTATTAGAACAGGTTAGTCCTGTTAGTAAATGTTAGTAATTCGGTATAATGATTCTGGTCCAGTCCGGTCTTATGATTTTAAGTAGTGCAGACCTTTTATCACTTTCGTTTTAGCATACTAAAATTCCAGCTTTCTTCCACGGTATTTACAGTACATTTTTGTGTATATTTCAGAGACACGACATACCAATTAGCGCTATACCTTGTCTAGCTTACCGACGGGCTTTGGAAGAAGAGGAGAGACAGAAAAAAATCGACGAGAAAATCGAAGAACAAATCAAATTAGGCACCTGGAATGTAAATAATCAAGCTGATAAACCGGATGCGAACAGCTCTTTAAATAAAGACGTATCACCCAAACAGGGTGAAAAAGGTGACAAAAGAGAAACAGAATCAAAGGAAACTTCGAAAGTGTCAACCGAAAAACAACCTAATGAACATAAATCAGCACCTCAAGCCACTTGTCCTTTCAGTGGTAAAACAAACGGCGACGTTAACTGGCCTACTGCTAACATAATCGGAGATACTAGAAAAGGAAAAAGTACGACGGTTGTTTCACCAGAAAAAGAAGGTGCAAATGCAACTAAGAGCGGTACCAATGCAGGTCAAATGAAAGATTCAAATGGCAGCGGTAAAAATGTTGCTGAAAATAGCTCATCAGTGGATAATGTGGAGATTCCTTTAAACCGCCAGCCGATAGTGCTCCCCGGCGGCATGGTGATGCCGTCCCCCAGGGTGGAGACGGTCAACACGAGCTGGAAGACACAACACCTCACTCATGAGCAAGTTAACAATTACTGTAAGAACCTGTTCAAATTTAAGGTGCTTAGTATCATGCATTTCAAGTAAGTGGTCATTTTTGGACGTATATTTTTATAATGGTGTTGTTTGTAAATTATCTGCTTTTGTTGTTTGTATTACTATGTTGTTTTGTTTACAGTTAAAGATTTACATAATTGTTTTAACTCTAATCAAATGGAGCTGGCTTTTTTAATATGTATATTTAGGTAAAGTTTTTGCATTTGAAATCGCGGGATAATGCATGATGTATAAAATTTTAACTGTTTTTTAATGATTTTTCACATAACTGTGGCCTGTACTGTCTATTATCTTCTAATCTCTTCTAATCTAACTAATTGTATTTAATGGAGGATTATCTTAATATGCATGACTGCTAAATCTATTAGTATGTAATGCAAGTTTATTTCATGTCGCGCAATAAATTTAATTTATATTGGTATTTCTTTTATAAATTGGCAGTCTGTCTGGCCTTACATTTAAAACTAAAATACAATTATTTGCTAGGAAAATGCTGGCTTAATAGACAACGTGATAAAAAGTGTTATATGCGCAGGCGATGGGCGGACCGACGGAAGTACACGAAGGCTCGCAAGGCGCTGCAGTACCCCATGCTGCCCGAGGGCACCAAGCTCATCACCATCCCCGTCAAGCCCACCAGTGGGCAGGAGAACTCAGGTACCTTTATCTTGCTGCTATTATGAAATGTCCTCGTACAAGTACTTGTACTCGTACAAGTTTGTGAACAGTTCCCATGTACCACTAAGAATTCATGGTGTAATGGTTACTACGTCAAATCGCAGTTCAAAAGATCCTAGGTTCGAATTCCAGAGATGTATGTATTAGCCTTAGCTATTTCTGATGGTGATTCCCTATAATCTTTCTCGAGATTGGCCACGAGTTTTACAGGTGGGTATAATGGTACAGCCATCTCGATTGTTATACTGACGAGGTGTTACCCGGCAGGCGGCAAGTCGTCGAAGCGCGACTGGGTGATGAACATGAACGGGCGCAGCTACCTGTCCGTGTTCCACGAGTACGTGCGCCGCGCGCTGCAGAAACAACCCGTCTACGAGTTCAAGCAGCTCGGTACGACACACTACACTATTTACCATTGTTACACTTTAACATCTATATAAAAAATTTCCTAGTAGTGAAAGTGAGGTTTCCGACGAAGATTTAGCTGTGTAAGAAGCTTCGTTTTGAGTCATAACGCGTATCATACTTTAGTTATTTTCCACCCCTTGTCTGTCAATATTGCTAGACCATATTGATGCAGTGCAGGGAGTTGGGTTGGAATTTTGGCTAGGAAAGCAAAATCGAACACCCAATGTGTTGTGAGGAGAGATTCTTTGCTTAATAACGAAATGATACTAGATTGTGAGCAATGTATATATGTGTGTATATGTTGTGTGTGTGTGTGTGTGTAGAGAACGCGTCGACGCCGTACCAGGCGACGGTGGTGATCGGCGGCATGCAGTACGGCGTGGGGCACGGCTCCAGCAAGCGGCAGGCCAAGTCCGCGGCGGCGCGCGCCTCCATACACATCCTCATCCCCGAGATGAGGGACCACCTCGAGCCCGACAACGACGCCGAGCCCGACTTCGTGGTCGGTACCCTTCGCCCGTTATACTGCCCTCATCTCACAGTATACTGTGCTAGCGATTCTATGAAGCGATATTATGTTTATAAAATACACAAACATGTACAAAGTAATTCGAGACAATTTTTATAAGACTGAATTAACTCAATTGCGTAGTTTATTCTGTTATAATTTATTACTGACTTTATCTTGAATAGTAATCAAATATATCGGGTGTCGAGTAAGGTGTGTATGTATTGGTTCAGTTCTTCGACTACGTGGGCATCGAGGACCCGCGCATCGCTGAGTTCTGCGCGGCCACGTGCGAGCCCACGCCGCACGCCATCCTGCGCACCTGTCTGCTGCGCAACTTCGGCGCCGGCGACCGACACATACACACTGAGGTACCACAACCCACACCACACACACATACACGCACGGAACCACGTGCGCACGTACGCATACACACACGCACACATCTAAACATCGACGAAAGAAACCTGCTATAGTTTTCCATAGACCTAAAACTGTTTGAAAAGCATAAAAAAAACACTATAACGTTAAAAGTATAAGGTATTTTGAATAGAAAAAATTGTGAACCATTGAGTCATGGTGAAACATTTTCCCCGCCAGATGAAGAAGCTGGAGTACCAGAAGATCGAGCTGACGATGAAGGTGGGCAAGCACAGCGCCACCGTGGTGTGCAAGAACAAGAAGACGGCCAAGCAGCGCGCCTCGCAGGCCATCCTGCAGGTAACACCCTACCTAACCACATACACTGCATCTTGGAATATAGTAATTTTGTTTTTCAGATAAACGCAGTAAGCTTACGTATGTACGCTCGCATTCCTGGCTATATCGTTAGTCTGCGCCGCCTCTAATGGGTTCCTTTGACGCAGGTTTGGTATCTTAATTTTTCATGTCTACTACAAATGGAAAATGGAACAGAAAATTTCCAAGGTCAATGTGAATTTCAGTGCGATAATTACAGCTCGTTTTTAAACACTTTAAACGGACGTTTAAGTGATTGACGTCCGTTTAAAATGTTTACGGAGACGTTCAAGGAGATGATTGAGTCACACTTAATGATGTGAATATCGTCAGGCGCTGCACCCGCACGTGCGGTCGTGGGGCTCGCTGCTGCGGCTGTACGGGTCGCGCTCCGTCAAGAGCTGCAAGGAGAAGAAGCTGGAGGAGCAGCAGATCACGCTGCTGCAGGACAAGGCGCGCCACAACGAGCCCAACTACGCCGTGCTGGAGAAGCTGCGCCACGAGATGCGCAAGCTGCGCGAGCGCGACGCCGCCGTCGTGCCCGTCGGCACGCTGCTGCTGGCCGCCGACCTGCCCACGCACTCCGGCTCCAACCTCAACAACGTCGAGCTGTGAGTACTTGCACCGACACCGACCGACCGCGATCTTATATACGACACTTCTCCGGCACCACTCGCACACTAAAATCCAGCCATTTACTCCGCTAATGTCCGCATTTGCACGCGATTTAATAAGAGTGTAGTTAGAGCACGACAAAGATTGCCACGACTCAATTATGTGTAGTCCTACGTATGTATAACTGACCATCGAAGGTCATAATTCCGATGAGATAATTTTTATTATAGACCAGATGGATCTATGGTCAAATGATTAACATAATCTGGCAAAATTTTAATTTAGATATAGGACAAAAACTGCTATATATGTTCATATTAAATATATATATATCCGTTACTTAATACAAGCTTGATCCAGGCACGAATCTTTATTAATAATTTTTAAAATTGCATAATTGTGATATGTCTTGACATGTTATTGAATTTAATTTAAGTATATCTTACATTGCCACTTATGAATGAGACATCAGTTTTAAATATTAATTTGCTTGGTAATATACAATAACTCAATATATAATGCAGCTGTTAGTAAATGTGCTTGATGTGGAAATGTTTTCAGTGTCATTGTAGTATGAGTCTTGAGACTTGCGTGGTCTTCGTGTCTACATTTTATAAACTGACCATGAATAGGAATATTATAATCGCCGATTATTTTTATCATTAATAAAATAATAAATAATATTTGTGTTTCGTTTGGGAGCGTTATAGTAATGTAATTGTAATGCGCCGTAAAGTTTTTCTGTAACGTTACGTAACACTCGAATGACCATTTTTACCGAAATAGTTGAAATTTTGCGATTTAGGACTCAAACAATGTTACGTAACGCATTGTCCGATTATTATGTAACGCATTATGTAACGCAGCATAACATTTTATAAGACCCACCCCTCTTAAATTACGTCATCTAATACTTGTACCTACGCCCACTTTATTAATAAAAAAAATATTATTGTTAGTACTTTGTGAAGTCAATGTTAATTGCATGCTATATATTTGTTAGGTTAAATGGTAGTTATAGAATGACATAAAAATTTGAAATTAAATTTTAAAGTTTGAACATGTCTTGAATATTCGTTTTATGTTGGTGTTTTAAGAAATCGTTTGAACTGATTCGTTAACTGAGCTATTAGTTCTTAAGACGAAATAAATAATTAAAAATTTGAATTTGGAATTCAATACTATATATAATACGTATAAGAAATATTTTATGCATTGAATTAGTTTAGTTGAATTTTAATTGATAACAAATATAATACAATAATCAATGGTAATATAATATCTATGTAACTTGTATGACAACTTGCACCTTTTATGAACAATGATTATAAAATTTGATATATTATTATTATTTTAATTAGATTTAGGACCCATTTTAATAACTATAGTATTACTTTGTATAATGAACTCTGTCACATGCAGTCTATTGGTAGGTAAATTACTAATGAGAATTTTTAAAGTTATTTAATTTGCATGTAGTGCACCGTCATTGTTGGAATCTTATATAGTCTTGACTCATCTGATCTGTTAGGATGTAAGTTTTTAATTAATACATAATAATATTATGTAATTATAATTATAAAATACATATTATGTATTTTAAAACTAAATGGCATTAATATGTGGTGGTAATATAGATTGGTAGTATTAGTTATATTACTGTGTCTTGTGTTATGTATGTATGTCTCATCTAAATAGGAATCAAATTCAAACTAACTTTAAGTACATAAGTAATTATGTTCTCCAATCAGTAGGTACCTATGTCGACATACTATCTTAAGCCGAATTTTTATTAACTTACTAATTCCATATTTATAAGGAAATAAACCATTTTAATGCAAACAAAAATAATAATTATAGTTACAAATATTAGTATCGTGACTTTAAAAGTGTTTATTGAATAAGTTAAATTAGTATCCTCAAACTTTTCATAAGATAGATATAATCATCTATTCTAGTAGTCTATTCTAGTATGTACTAACTACTGACTGACATACTAGTCAGTTTTTTAACATTATTTTTAAATCGATTTAGAGGCAATGAATGTGTTAAATGTTGAGAAAAGAAGATCTTTAATTACCTTGATATGGACAACGAGTACACTTTCCGTTCTCAAACTTTCATATTGCATGTAGAAAAGTAATTTATCAATTGAATTCTGTAATATTAGTGAACTAACTATATTAGTAAGTAAACTATTTTAGTCAATGTGTGTCAGTAGTCTATGTTGTGTGACATTATCGGCCTCTTGTGAATTTACTATGGTAACTGTCATAAACTTCTGACTCTATCTATTTTTAAAACTATTTTAATAAATGACTCAATGAGTACTTATAATTTTTATCCACTTTTAAAATGATATTTATGGAAGTTTATTATTCAATTGTATACTTGTATATACTGTGCTTGGTAGTAGAATATGATGAATAAAGAATAACTATGTAGTCATAGTAATTATATTGTGAGTAATGACGTGTGTAATATAGGGAAATGATGTATCTCGTGTGTAATTGACAATATTGATGTCGATAGCGAAAAATATATTGTTTGCAGCGAGGTGGAATCACTGCTAATAGTCGCTTTTCTTCACTGTAGAGATTGATATTGTAATAGTTTACTGACGCCCAACTATAACTTCCCAGTATTTAACAAGTTGCTACTATAAGTCATGATAATACGTCGATTGCAAAGTGTAGGGTCTGGGCTCGTATAGTAATGAAATTGAAGAAGAATTTAAATTATGACAATTAATGACCCTGTCTATCCGTTAGTATTTTAATTACTAAGGTTTGTCGATAGATAAAATATTAAGATTAATCAAAAATTTATTGCAATATCAAAGGAACTATCCTGTGTAAAAGAGATACAGTGAGTGGGGACGTTTCGGCTGTCGTTATGTAAACTTAGATCTTTTGTGTGTTGACATCAACTCCCAGTCTTTTAAATTAGATAAGTATAAAATGAAAATGTAAGCTAATAAGTCATCCATTTTAAAACTAACAATATAAAGATGCTATAATAAAAGTGACTTTAATTTTTTCATCCTCAATATTATGGACTAGAAGTCGCCGGCGCGGCTCCGCTCGCGTAATTTTCCCGTTTCTGAAACAATTTTTTTTTGCTGCTCCTCTCCTATTCATCTTAGCGTGATGTTATATAGCCTATAAGTTTCCTCGATAAATGGACTATCTTACACTAAAAGAATTTTTCAAATCGGTCCAGCAGTTCCTGAGATTAGCGCGTTCAAACAAACAAACAAACAAACAAACAAACAAACAAACTCTTCAGCTTTATAATATTAATATAGATTTTTGGAAGGATACAAAAGTGTGAAATATAATACGGGTTCTGATAATATTATTACTTTCTTAAAATTATTATGTAATATTGGGT
>LGAG01000725.1:41897-55175 GCA_001278395.1 Lerema accius
ATACCAGCTTCGAGCAGCAACACCCGCCACTCAGGCACTTCAGACAGTCGCGCCGCCACCACCGACCCGGCCGAACCGCCGCCCACCACGATGAAGTCATACACCGAGTCCATGTGCTTTCGGAACTGTCGGCATACATGTTCATTATAAGGAAACGTGAAGTTTGTTTTGGAAGCGTTTACATGCTGGATAATCTTAATCATAACAAACATATTTCACTTAACACTAGGTAACTTACATTAAAGAAATCTTTACTCGCAGCTCTATTGGTAACTTTGGTAATCAATCTTAGAAAAAACAGAAGAGAGAGTCGCAAGTTTTAGTCTCTATTATCTTACCTACCTATATACTGCTAAGTGTAACAACATATATTTACAACTACTGTCTTCTTTTTTGACGTTTTCGCGACCGAGATGATAGAAACTAAACTTTGGTTACTTTCATCTCTGTATTGTACAGTGCCGTCTTAAGCATATTCCGCGCCGGGGTGCGGTTGATTAGCCGGCGCCCCTATTGATGCAAAAAAAACGCAAAATAAATTCAATTTTCTATTTATTCATTTCTCAAAACTCTGTAATTTATGGACATAAAAAAATCGCAAATAATCTAAATGTAAGCACCTAATAAAAATCTAAGTTTCTAGTGCTCGGCGCCCCCTAGTACCCCGCGCCCGGGTGCGGCTGCACCCCTTGAACCCCCGGGTAAAGACGGCCCTGGTATTGTAGGTACTCTCATGATGATGCAATAAATTTAAGTATATATGCATTTCATGTCCATTACGTAATCTAGATTTATCATAAACTAAACGCCAAAATTCGAATTGCCATTAGACAAATTTCTAAGGGTTAAATAGATCTCGAAACATTGCGAACTAGTGACCCGAAGTGTTCGGGATTGCACGCCGCGGCGCCCGCAAATAACTACCAAACGCTCCCCCGGGCAACACTTAAACTTAGTTACGAGTGGTCAAATGACCCGTAATACAACCTAAGCTGACCTTTCGTAATAGTCGGACCAATTGATCAGGGGGAACGATGTTTTATTACTCTAAATAAGCTCGGATTGCGCTTGTTTATTTTAGTCGTTATATGTAGCAACAGCTTTTATAGCAACATGTCTAAGAGCAATAAAACTGCTACTAGATTTACTTTATACAAACAAACAAACATCGGTAGACTAATTAGATTATAAAAGATGCAGTCTAACATGGGTGAAACTAATATACGTGGTTTGTAAGATTGCGGCATCTACCCTATACATACTTGAATTCAGTTCTAGGATAATGTTTGTCACTTTTTTATTTGTAATTTTGTCCATGTAATTTGGATTTTCAAATGATTTTATAAAGCTCTAGTTTTACCTATCCAGATCTTCGGTCTGTTATCTGATCAGTTACAATATACAAACCTGTGCTCTTCCACACGGGTCCTCCAAGTCGCACTGGCTGCGCAGGAACACCTCGAGGAGCCCCATGAACAGCATAAAGGCCCCTCCGCCGCACGTGGCCGCCAGCGTGGGCCCCGGCTGCGACATCGGACAGTCGCACGTCAACGCCATCTGTTGGACAAACAACATTTTATTAACAACGGTACCTACGATTGAATAAATATTATGTAATCGTGATTAAATGTAATGCTAGTCAATTTGGTTAGTAAGTCCCTACGTATTCGATTATCTTCGCTTCATATAAAAATGTCACTGACTATCGTGTTTTCGTTACATACTCGTAATTAAGTACCTATGTTAAACTTGTCTTGTTTGCTTTTGAGTTTTGTTAAGCTGAAGCCTCTTGTACCCGGCCGGTGGCGGCAACACTTAAGATCTGATATGTCAAGGTTACCGCGAACTTTCTGTAACATTAGCCCGGGGCACTGGTGTGCCACAGGTGGCAATATTGGACCATTGGAACCTGGCTACGACTGGTTACATTTGGTAATAGCTTCACGTAACCTTTCTAGTGCGTACTAGTTTACATATGAGCGAAATGTTTCTAGATCGCCGATATGTGTGATTAATTATATCTAAACCAGCGGCAGCTTAGTGGCTTAAAACTCAACTGTTCTTTTTTGTTAGAAATCTGTAGCCTGTTAAGGAATTCTCAATAACGTAATCACTCGCGTATGTATGTTTGGAAATTACCACTTGCTTGTTTGATATTTAAAACGTTCAATTTGCTACTGTTCGATTAGGATTGATGTCTATAAATGACAGCCAGACACATTGATTTTTATTATAAACTTTAACGCATAATACCCTGTAAGGTGTGACCTTTTAACAATAGCCTGTGATTATACACCGATGCGCTTATAATCTATGGAATGGATAACAATGAATACTCGTAAGTGCACGGTAAAGGTTCTGAATGGCGCCGGTTCCTATCTGTTCACGATTCGATCCACCATTGTTTTAAAAGCATCCTAACTTCATAAATGGATATTTAATTTACGAGTAGTTTGTACTCGGTTGTCTCCTCGCAAGCGATGAGTAACAAGCGAGAAATTCTTAGTAGAGTTATTAAGTAACTACTCCGTTAAAATTTAAAATTAAGAATAATATTGGGTTGCAAATCATTAGCACTTAGACATTAAAATGTACTTATTATTAAATAGATATAAGGCTATGTAAATAAAAATGATGGAAAAATTTATTAGTTAAAATCTCTTACATTTAGAAATGCATTAAAGTCTAATATCATCTCTACTAATCTATTTTTTATCTCTACTGAAGGTTTCATGAAGTAATTTTTTTAAGAGCTGTAAAATATAGATATTATAGGTATTGACAGTACAAAAGATAGATATTAAACTTCACTCATATATTTTAGCTATACAGTACGGCAAGAGCCTTAAGTAAGTGCAAATAAGTTATCTGCAAGGCCGATTTTATTATTTGATTATTATTTTGATTATGGTACTTCACGTAATTCGCTGTTTGTGAAATACACATTTAATAAATACGCTGTTAATATAACCACGGTTGTAATATCCTAATATTAAATTAATAACGCGAACGATGGTACTAGATATCATAATTTTAGATATATTTATATTTGACTGAATAAAATATTAGAAGTGATCGTAAAAAGTAGGAAAAATTTAAGCCACCATTTTATCCTACTAATATAACAAATGCTAAATAACTTTAGAGAGGATCTAATGAGAGGATAATTGTTCCCATTTCACATATGGACCTAGATTTTAATTAAACTTTACAATAATATAACTTTATTTTGTGATAATAACTAATCAGATAAAGTCGCACGCAAAAGCTAGTATTTTATACATTTACCATTTACAAGAAATACCTTTTACCAAACTGGTGACCGACTGTTTCCACCATCATTTCTGATAGGTATGTATATTTACAATTAAAGTGATCTACAATATAGTAATCTAGTCCGTGATCGATGTAGCAACAGCGTCCCTGTGGCGGATATTTCTCAAACAATGGGCAGTCGTGGCACTAATTGCTCTCCACATCATTACTCACTGTTTGCTCAACGCACCGTTTGAACTGCGACCTCTGCTTGCTTCTTTTACGCTCACTTTGCCGCCAGGTATATGTATAGGGTGCTCAGTTCGCTCGTTTGCAATTACTGAAATTTTATGAAGCGGGCAGAGTACGTTCTAATTACATAAATACTAGATATAGATATCTAAGTACTAATACGTGAAGGTAACTTTCAATACATTTTTAAGAATAATGCAGGCACGTATTTTCTGGTGTAAGTTCGAAATTTTAAATGAATAAAGTTTACTAAAAATATAGATACTTAACTAACCTTAGAATTAATTATAAACCAGTCCCCAACTTCTATGGTCGTTACGTAATACGTTGATGGCTTCAAAATTATAAAATAATTAAGACAAATACAAATCTAATGTTTTTAGCATAAGTAATTAGGTAACTGAAATCTAGATTGATGAAGTAAGACAGGTTAGTTTAGATAAAACGTGCCAGTAATGCAATGCATCGCAATAAAAATAATGTTAAATACCTAGAAATTATTACGAAGTCTTATAAAATTTTAAATTAAAGATTAAAATTTACTTATAAATACGTATTTATTTAATTTTCATTTAATTAATTATTTCACACACTTATACTCGTTACAGGTCATGAGTTATCAGTTACGTTTCAAGTAAGACAATTAACAATAATAATAATTATTATTATTACCTTGACCAGTAAGCACTAACTAATCTCTGATTTATGATGTTTATACAATTACGGAGGCTGTTATTAGGCTTTAAATACGGTAAATTACCTCATATCCATCGCGTGCGCTAATGGTCGTACTACTTTAGAGCCACGCACGAAAATGCACTTTTACCGTCATCTTATTTAATACTGAGTGATTTTATTTTGACATAGCTATAGACGGCACAAGGTACTTTGTTTGTTCAATGTAAACAAATCGGGTGTAAAAGTCATCAGGTATGGTGAAGAATAACATAATATTTTAATGATTTATGTTAGTCTTAACAAAAAATTTGGTCAATCATGAAAGAAATAATATGTTCCCTTATTTAGCCCTATAAAAGAAACATGGTAAATGAACTATTTTTAAAAGTTTAATTATAGAGCCCAACAATACTCAGCGCCCTTCGTGTGTAAGTCTGACTCATACTGCCTTTGTTCGTTTTAAGTCAGTAATCCATATCAGCTTTAAAGGTTTTCGTTCACGGTATTTGGCTAACACGATCGAACTTCTACAATTATTAAGTTCGTCTTTGAAATTAAATATCAGCTCACTTAAAACAATTCAAAACTTCAACAATGAATTCGTTATATTAATAAATAATACAAATTAGATTAACATCATTACAATAAAATTACAATCCTTACAATAAATTGAATTACCTACCTATGGTGACTCCTAATATCTCGATAGACAATACAATACCTACCAATGTATGGATAACAGAATATAGTTATCAGAACAACTCGATTGGATGAACATTATCAAATGTCATGATTAACCTACATTATTACTTTGTAATGTAATGAGATGAGTCTTGAGTAAGTAAATGTAATCAAATCAAATTACAGTCCTCGTCAGTCGCTCGCATAAATCATAGTTAACTTGCACTCATTATTATAGTTTCCTCATAATTAAATACTTTCTGTCAATTAAACTTGTAGAAAATTAATTTATGTCATGTATGTTTTATATTATTACGATGGTCTACAACTTTTTATAATATTACAGTAGGCAGGCTATAAGGTTGGCATTTTACCAAGTTATTCCAATTCAAAGTGATTTTTTTCTAAACAGGGAAGTACGTTTAAGTACTTACGTAGTGTTTGTAGTGTAACTATATGAAAGCAATACTGATTTAAAAAATATTTCTGTGCAAATCACGAAAGTTATTAGGCATTTTAAATTACTCCAGTATGTTTGAAAAGTTACGATTCCATTCTGTAACTAAAGTCAAAATCAAATTATTTATTTAGTTCCATGGACTTGAGCGCCAAGTTATAGCTGGCGTAATAGGAACTATAGCCAGAGCTACGCATTACGTGGTGATTACACACAGTAAGATACTATCGAAATTTGATTTATCGACGGCGCTGACCTTGATAATGTCAATGATATTAGGTCAGTTACGATCAGGTCACGGGGCAGTAGTGTCGATCGGCTGATTAATGTTTGTAATGTAATATAATTTATGGTTATTGTACGTATGTTGCAGGTATTGTAATATGCAAGGCTGCAGCCTCACGGTCTTTTACCAGACTTTTTTGCGTCAAAATGTGTAAAGTCACATGCATTGTATGTTTATTCATTCTTAAATAGAACGTACTAATAGCGAAGTTTTTGCTTCTTTGTATATTCAAATATTACGTGAACTCGTGAGGGGGAAGGAAGTTTTTAGTTCGTTTATTTTTAAGTGATTTTAACCCTCCTGCAAACTTTCAGCAAGCGTAAGTGAAGTCTAATTTTATTACCTGCTTTTTAAATTAGCAATACAGTCTCTCCCGTTTGGAGCTTCTCTAAAGTAAAGCATAAAATATTTTGAAAATACGAGCGCTTGCCCACATTCACGAAAAGGAAAACTCGTTGAAGTCTTTTATATGGCGGTTTATAGCATGAGCCGAAATGTTAGAGCAGATGATCTCAAATCATTTTATGTTGTTTCTGCTCAAGTTTTTTCTTATTAATAAAGTTCTTATTGGCCATAAATATGTAGTTTTACGTAAGTTAGCGGCAAAATAAAAGTGCAAAAGTCATTAACGGATTTAGAAAAAGAAACAATATTTAGGATTCTTTTTTTTATATATATAATCCGATGTTTCATTTTGACCTCATGCCGAATGACGCATAATTTTGGAGGTTTTATTGTGCACACTAGTGTCTATTAAATTACATAAGAACAGCCTAGTTGGTGTCTTAAACTATCTGTCGAGAGATATAGATCTTCGTCAGCGCGTCCCAACCCGATACACGAATTGACACACCACTTTCACTGAATGTTACTAGCGACTGTGTCCATTGTACGATCCGGCGCGGCATGAACGGCCTTTGTCGAATACGGATTAAGAGATTAAAAAAAGATTGTGCCACTAACTTTCAATATAATTTAGTTGTATTGTATTGTTAGTTACTGCGTATAAAATCTTTTTAACGCAGTGAGATATTTTTAGTTTAATCTTGTCATAATCTAATAAAAGAATGCCACTGAGTTTAGTTACTTTGATAATTTTATTAATTTTAATTGAAAATCTGGAAAAATAAAGATAGATAGGTACTTATTATTACCTGTCTTACCAATCTCACCAATATTTTTATGTATACTTTATACATTCAGCAAATTAATTATGACTTTTAGAACAGACATGTTTAGTTCTGATTTAAATATAATTAGGTTCGAAATTGTACTATTTTTAGAAAGTATTTTTTACTACCAAACATAAAGAATTTACCTATTTACATGTAACGTATAGTTTACAAGTGCCTCGACAATAAAAGAAGTTAAATTATATTTATTCTACTATGTCGTGTAGTATGATGGAAACGTGTCAAATCCTGTATTCTTAATAGTAAGCAGTCCACATATGAACACACCCTGTTTGCTCCACATATGGCGACTGCCTGTTTCCGCGATAAACACCCCCCTCCCTCCCCTCCTATCACACGAACTAGATTAGGTGTGGCATTCAGGACATGGAGCTGTCATCTTCGTTTAAAAACTTTCAAATTAAAAAAATAATTCTAAAATAGTTTATAGCGAGAATCTAAAGATTCAATATAGGGAAGGTAAATACAACTTGTTTTTTTTTTGGAAACTTAACTTAGAATATACTAACGATCTAATCTGTCCAACGATTGGTCTCAGGTTCAGTTCCACACGCAAGAAGAGATACAGTGACACGTAAATATTTGTGAACTATCTATGCTATCTATCTACATAATCCCCATACCAAAAACCTTAAAAAGACGTGATTGGCAAACAATGCCTGGTTAAAACAATGGAACTGCACGGAAGTTCCTGATACACACATACAGACGTATTGAAAAAAACAGGAGGATTAAATCAAAGTTTGTTTAAATTTAAAAGTAAAAAAAATTAAAATTGAACAAAAATCTTCTCATTGTTTCATATCTGTGATCTTTGCCAGTACCTAGCAGGTCGTGACCCCACGACACGACACTTCAACGACACTACACGTCGTGACCGTCGCCGCGTCGTGAGCAATACGCTCTGCATTTCCGTGAACTCTGACTCAATTCACTAATGTTCGATGATAGTTTGATAGTACAATGTCGACACTATATCGGCCACTAGGGATAATATATAGAAACCTAAAAACCGTTAGTAAGAGCTGAAACAAAGGATATCGCCAGCTAATGATCAAGGGATTGAAAAAGTATGAACTATAAATAAGTTTATAGACGAAAAACACCCATACAAATAGATAATTATTTATAGAAATGATTACATTTTAAAAACAAACAAATGTGAAATTTTATTGATTACTAACGAAGTGCGTTTTTGTCTACATTCGAAGCTAGAAATCCCTGAAAACTATAGAAAATAACCGTGGGTAGTTCAACTTGAACTTGCTCAACTATAAGACCAGATAGTGCGCCATGCAACTTGTACAAAATGAAAGGCAGTCTTTCTGTAAAGATATTTAATATGCGTGGATTAGATCTCATGTAACGTAACCCAGGTATTTGGTCCTGCTACCGAGCAATTATCATATTATCCGACACTGCAGTTAACAAGTCAGTAATGTGATACGCTCGTATGATATATCAATTTGTAACCGTTCCGACAGGCTTCACTCAGGTGAGTTTATTTTAGGCCTTAGATCATCGCTTAAGGATTAGCGCCTGATACTCGAACATCAGTAAAGACAAAGTTTTCATGTAATGTAAAGCATTATTTCTTTTCTCGGCCACTGTCCCATTTCTATTCCTATTAACCGTCAGTTCATGATTAACTTCTCATTTTTCATGTCGCCTTTCCTTTTCCAGAATTCAAATATCTATAATACAACAATACTTCCACAACTAGAATGTTGATCATAGTTCGCATCATGCATGTGTATACTATAATCCGTACAGTGTTCTAAATCAATTACTCCCGTTTTACCGGTTTTATTTTCGGTTACTTTCTCATATTAATAATTTAGGTAATCCTATGGTATGTCTACTAGGGGCCCTTTGGTCGCAAACAGACAGCTTCGCCCTATTGGAAGCACCTTTTGAGGTTTGTTTATGAAGACCGCACAATCATTGCATTGTGAAGTATCCTAATTCATTGTTGAAGTAACAAGATTATGCAATAGAATGACTATGCAAACGTTACAAAGTAAAGATGTTCCAAATTAAGTTAGGTATTTAGACCGAAAAAGCTAATACATAATCCGCTCGAAGCCGCGGGTTCGGTTCCCGTGACACGATTCCCACGCGTGGTGAGATAACAGTTTATTGTGTATTGTTTACTGCGTTGATTCAAGGTGTCTCCTCTCCTCAACAGATGTTGTTATAGTTTCGGTTATAAAATTTACATTTTAATTTTGAGGTCAAAAATTATGCAAAATAATTTGTGATATCACTTCAGAAATTAAGGCTGTAAGCTTGACCCGTGACCGATGAGAACAAAAATTCAATTACGCTTCCGTATCTAGTTTTACTTTTTAATTAATGAATATTAGTTAATGGTAATTATATCTATTAAAGGTGTCACTGATGCGTTATCGCCCCAAAAAGGAGTGAAAAGAAAGAAATAGAATGATTATACCCTTTTCCTACACATGATACATAAAAAAGGCATAAATTGGTAGAAAAAAGTTTGTTAAACAATTTTATGGCAATTGTCGACTACGACCATCCCATCTGATGATAACTCTCTCCCATGGTTGTTAACAATTCAACATCGTTTGCGATAAAGTAGGGTTGCTACACGATCCAAATACCTTGTTATTAGCCTTTTACAAAGATTGACGTAGAATACAATTTATGGCCAGCATATAACATAAAGGTTATATAATATAACTAGACGTGATTACTGGTTATGTTATAATGTGTCGTTATCTAACCCTCGTAAAACTTATCCACTCATATCGCCGCTCAGCTGATAAAAATACTTCCATATCCGGCTTACATTGCGAAACGTTTGACGGATAACTTTTAACAACTTGGTTATTTTATTATAATGAACGAGTCGAAGACTTATAATTCAAATTACAATAATTTTGTCCTAACGGTTGTTTTATTTGAAAGTTTCTTAAGTTTATTAAACAGTTATGTCTGATTTTAATCAAATTACATGTTTTATGATGAGATGGATGTTTTTGTAACTTTCATTTCTTTAAACAAAGTTTAACAACTTAAGATAATAACATTGCGGTTGTAAAGTTATCTCACAGCATATTTTTATAATGTTAAATTGAATTGAATTATATGTTCCCTGAAGAGTTACATTCAGACTTATGGTACAATGGCTGTTATATCTTCATACTAAGATTTCTTGTATCATGGGAGGTGCCATAGGCAATAAGTCAAGAACTCGTAGTACCTACACATTTGAACGAGTTCAAATTATGGAAAATATAATAAATGTTAAATTAAAAACATTTTTATTCGGTAAGCTTGAAAAAACAGTGATTTTATGTGAAGACAGTTATATACGTCATACGTCACTGTGTGACATGTGAGTATGCCAAAATGTTATCAACCCCTGACAGCGTATGTATTATACATTACCTTCACCAGTTTAGTTTGCGGTATCCTGTTCAGAAAGTGAAGTATTTCTAGAACTGGTATAACTCACCGTGACGTCACTAAGAGACAGATCCTAGATTTGAAGCAGGATATTTCACCATCGCACACTTACCAGTATGTGGGAAATGATTAGCTTACATAACCTTACGTTGATCCGCTACATACGTGGATACTTGGCTAATTAGGGCTGGAATAGTCATCTATAATGATTAGGTTAAATGAAACGAAATTATCTACGTCAGTTACACTTAAATATAAAAAAAATATTGGCTACTCTATCTCTACTACTGCCTACTAATCCTCGAGCATATCTAGTATTCGGTGGATGAAGCATGAAAAATTCACCAGTTGGATTACATATCTAAATATAAGAGAGAAAAAAGGGAGGCACACAATATGTGTATTTATTAAAGTACTGTTTACTTCTATATTCGAACTTAAAATTATTAAATTTATGCGAAAGTTAACGGTAAGGCATCACTAAAATCGTTAATGAAATTCTACGAGGTATTTGAATCCTTTCAAATCGAGTATAGAGGCCAATAGGATGTTCCATGATATAGTAAGACTTCACAGTAGATATATTAACGAGCGGTCGAAGGCTCGGTGAAGTCGCTGGGAGCATCTCAAATGGCATGTTGCAACATACCGCGAGCTCATCAGCTTGCCAAACCTTTATGCGATGGACACGACTCAGATACATCCTTGCTGTAGCCATTATTATAACTATCCACGATTTTAAATATCGAAAAGACGTTGTACGTTGTTTGTAATAACGATCTGTCTCTGACGCGTTTAAGTCGTGCTTTTCGGAATGGCACCTTAACCGAAAGCTCGGTGAAGCGTTTTTATTTTGTAACGTTTGTAGTAATTTTGTTTTCAATCTAGTCACACACTCGTATAAAAATGGTTCGCTTTTGCTCTTGTATGGGACCGTATTCAAGCGATCCTATACATAACAGAATAACTTCGCCAGGCTTTCGGTTCCCTGTTTATCACCAACTGTAACGTGATCAAGGAGTGTCGAAATCGTCTTTATGTCGCGTTTTTCGGAATGGCACCTTAACCGAGCTCGAAGCCGCGTCGGTTAGCCGCGTGCGGGCGACTTCGTCACGGGCGTAGCGGCGATGATCGACTCCTTGACATTACCATTCGCCGCTCACTCGCTCCGGTCTTCGACTGCGGGAATGCCACCCGCGGCTCATCTTTCAACTAAATGTTAAGTGCACTGAAAGTGGCCTATATACAAGGGCACTCGCCATAACTATGTATGGTGTTAAATGTAGTACAGAATATACCTAGTGGAAATAAGAATCATATTTTACGGCAGGAGGGTATGAATATTCTTTTTATTCCCTCTTAAAAGTGTTCTTGAAAATGATAAAGTATTCATACATTGCATTTACATCCTTATCGTCCTTATGATATTTAGTTATTTTCAGTCTTGATAAGAGTCACTAGGATTGTTGTCGTATTTTCACCCCGACCGCGCTTATTATGTTAATATCATATGTTTTGTATGTATACATACTTTGAATTTATTTTACCCTGAATAGACACATTTGAGGTATTTATCACAACGCAGCAACCTCTAACTTTGAGTCTACAGCAAGTCATTGTCGGTTCAATAACTAAGAAACTCTATTATTAAATCAATTACATTACACAACAGAAAAAAATTACATATAAGAATGAGGTTTCATTCTAGACATTTATTGTAATTTGTAATTATATTAACGCCTTAAAAATAGTTACAGTTATACATAATAATATAATCTGTATATTTTAGCTGGTATTATTTAAAGAGTTCCTTTACAATATACGTGTATCATATTATCCACAATGGTAGTCTACATTTTTCTATAAAGTTTTCAATAATGTAGCTTTAGATAATAAATGAAGGTTTTAAAGAGTAAACTTCCTTGAACTTACAAGTATTACATAAAACAGTTCTTAGTTTATCTTAATGACTAACTCGTGTGCGGAATAAATAGGTCCGGATTCCGCTTTTTAAAAGTTACAAAAGTCGTCCAAGTAGAAAAGCTTAGTCAATATTTTCAGTTAAGGCTATTATATAGAAACATCTTGCTGAACAAGATAAGCTTTAACCGCAAAAGATTTTAACGCGTACAGAAGTAAATAAAGAATGTTTTGTAGTGGGTAGAGTGAGTAGGAGACCGTTGCGTTCACTTGAAATCCTGAAGTTTTTTACGCGGCGAATGGCTGTCGAGGGATTTTAGTGGGTACAAATCCCACATAACCTGCAACTTACGGGTGCGGGTATCTTGAGGAAGATTTCCCTCTTGAAAACAAAAAAAAAGTAGTAGAGAAACTACATCTTAGTTAGAGAAATATTAAAAGTTCTATAAAATTGACATGATTAGAATTGGAAAAGTGCCGAAAAAGACCCGAACGTAATTTTCACGGTTTCTTTTCGTTAATAATTACCTAGAACAAACTGACGATTACAATATCAATGTTAATTCAAAGAAAAAAATAAAAACATCAAGATAGACAATAACAATAGACAGAATTGGAAGGCAACGTGAAATTGCTTGAAAATATTGCTTATCAAGACCGTAAATTATCTTGGATATCATTGACCAGAAGCGTAATAATTATTAAAATTTCATACCATTTTCGCTATAACTGCGGTTAGAGTTAACACCCTGGTTATTACATGCGGTGGAGTGGAGGTTAGCAATCACAAACTTATTAACTGGCTTCTCGGTCGGGTACTGCTCAGACAAAAACAAATCTAAGAATTTGTATGAGTCACGATTCTGATAGTATGTCACAAATATTTCTCGGCCGTGAATATTGTATGTTGATTGCACCGCACTAGTTTGTGATTTGAATTTTATGCTTTAAACTTTTAAAGGGACTGAAGGAGACTTAAATTAAAAATCATTCTTTTTGTAGTACACACATGGTACTCATGTGGCACAATGGTTACCTTGCCGGACTAGCGTTCAATATATCCTGGGTTCGCTTCTCAGTGAGCCAGTGATTTAAATTTCTGTTCTTGGTCTAGGTGTGTG
>LGAG01000725.1:56274-85975 GCA_001278395.1 Lerema accius
GGGATTTTAGTGGGTACAGGAGTCTCTTACGCGGTGAATGGCTGACGAGGGATTTTAGTGAGTACAAATCCCACATAAACTGCAACTTACGGGTTCGAGTATCTTGAGGAAGATTTCCCCCTCGAAAACAAAAAAAAGAACGTAATTTTCACGGTTTCTTTTCGTTAATAATTACCTAGAACAGATTTACATTTACAATAATAATATCATTGTTAATTCAAAGACAAAAATAAAAACTCCATGATAGACATAATAAAATGGACAAAATCAGAAGGCAACATGAAATTGCTTATCATGACCGTAAATTATCCTGGATATCATTGACCAAAAGCGTAACAATTATTAAAATTTCATACCATTTTCGTTATAACTGCGGTTAGTGTTAACACCCCGGTTATTACATGCGGTGGAGTAGCGGTTAGCAATCACAGTCTTATTAACTGGCTTCTCGGTCGGGGTACCGCTGAGACAAAAACAAATCTAAGAATTTGTATGAGTCACGATTCTGATAGTATGTCACAAATATTTCTCGGCCGTGAATATTGTATTTTAGTTGTATAAAATTGTAGTTTATAGTTAGTCTTTTGATTGAATTTTGTGCTTTGAACTTTTGAAAGAACTGAATGAGACTTAAATTAAAAATCATTCTTTTTGTAGCGTACGTACCTACCTAGAATTATTGAGTGGCTCAATGGTTACTTTGCCGGACTAGCGTTCAATTTGTCCTGGGTTCGCTTCCCAGTGAGCCAGGATTTTTAATTTCTGTTCTCGCTATAAACATAAAGGACACATTGACTACAGAATAAGTTCCTCTTGTAAGCCCACAATAGACACTCTGTCTATAAAAACCAGTGGGAAACGGCTCTTCATAATCTAAACGGTAGCGCGGTCTATCCGAAGGTTGTTATAAAATATTACTCATAGATAAGACTGCCTTCCGACCGGTAAAAGCACTCTGCATTGTATTATTATCGATGGCAACTTAATTATATTTATTTCGTAAAACAAATAGCGCTTTTTATCAGATGTCCCTCTAAGACGGTCCATATTCGAGGTCTGATGTTGTGATGAAGCGCTCATAACACAGCGGCGCTCAAAAACGATCGAAGAAGTTAAATTCGGGCTAGCTTTCAACTGTGGGCGTGGGAAAAACCATTTCTTGAGTGTTTCCGTGCTTTGTAGGGCACGTTAAGTCGTAGGTCTCACTCATCATCGTAAGGTGACGAGCCCGATAGTGGGACGACATAAAGTTAGTAACGTATGTTACTTCGAAAGTGTTTCTGATTCCATTACAACACTACATCTTCTGTATTAATAATAAATTAGCCCCAAGACCTTTGTTGAAATATAGAACGGTATTAACCGACATTTTTAAATGATTGTCACTAATAGCGGTGGATAATTGGCGTTCATTATTCAACTATACGGTTACGTCACTAGCTTTTTGAGTGCTAGTGATAGTTCAAGATAAATAGAGACCGGTATCATCATATGACAAAGATAGCTTTTGTTATGTTGCTAATTATGACACTTAAATTTCTAAAGCTGATTATACCTACACCTAAAATTTTGCCAAGTCAACGTATTATACCTAAGTGAGTATAAAAGAAAAAAAAATTAAATAGTTCATTTTCTAGGTTCATAATTAAATAATATCTCCTTCAATGACAGCGTGCCTACAAACACATTATAAAAGCAAGGTCGACGGTGCAATTTGCTCCGGGTATCTATTTGGAAGTTAATGCATTGTAAACATTACTATCATTTGATTTGAACCAGTAAGTAGGTATCTAATGAACTATTACATCCGTGATCGTGAACCATTACACGTTTGACGTTATACGTGTGTTTGGAGTTCGCTTTTCAGTGGAATGAGTCAAAAGGGTATTTTTTTTCAAATGTGTAGTGTACTGTACTCTGTAGCCTAAATGGCTTGACAAACGCGAGTCTTCAGTGGATTTATTTACACTGTGGAAGTGATATCCGTGAAGAAAACAGCTTAATAGTTAAGCATCATAAAGATTTTAAATTATACAGCTAACTATGGGGCTCTATTAAGTAAATAAAAAAAATATATAAACTTATTACAGTTCAGTATTTACGCTCACTACATCTTCTGAACAATGTTTTTCTAGCATCTTTAAAGTGTTTCAAAAACACGCTATTCTGACGCATTTTTAATTAAGATACAAACTAAAACCAACAAAATTAGGCCTGACATTATCGTTTCGATGTATCGAAGGCTAAATTCCATTACACAGATACCAAGAGTTCTATAAAGACAGATAGCACTTGCAATGACAAAATTACTCGATTGATTATTAAGATAGGCCACACAATAGATTCATAAGAAATTAAACATGGTTTTACACGAACGCACATAATAATTACAGTTTTTGTTATGAATGAACGAATGAATGGAAGCCGGCCTTCAAGTAAGTGAAGGAACTTATCGCCGGTGACAAATCTTTGCAACTATTAGTAAGCTATTAGCATTGTGTCTATGCGATGTCTATGGAAATATAATAGTATCTACTTAGAAGTCGTAACTGAGGTTTGGAACATTATTATTATCGTTCTCTAATAAAAAAAAATCTGGTCACAGAATAAATACCGTTACAAATCTTCTTATAATTTTAATTTTCCTATTCTCCTGCAAAATAGGTTAAAATATTCACATCGCCTCGCATTTAAAGTTGAATACTATTTTTCCATACATAGTCACGAGAGGTTGATCTGATTCGAAGATCTAAAAAATATTTATTGGCACCCTATACATAACAGGTACTATATAAAAAGAGATTCCTGAGTTTAGTAAACTCGTTCAATTTTCTTTGTTTTTATTCATCAAGTTCTTGCACTAAACTTGTGTTGTCTAACTGTTTTATTATTACACCGGTAAACATTGAATACGTCATCGATTAAATGCTATGATAAGCTTTACGGGAGACGTCCGTGCGTCACAAGATATACTAAAATATGCTATGACTATTACTACTGTATGTAAGTACCGTAGTTATTTTATAACGGAAGTTTAGTTTATGACAGGGTTTTTTAGACTAGTTGGAGCATGGAAGTGGGTTTTTTGTACTTTGTTTACCGATGTTTTTGTGTAACGTTCATTAATAAATCATTTGGAGATTGGGATGTTGTTTTGTCAATATTTACGAGTACGAGATCGCTTTTGCCTTTTCAAAGACCCTGTTGTCATTTATTTGGGTCAGCATAACTGGGCCTTCTATCAATGGGTTTTATCGATAACATTGAACAAAAATTCAATTTAAACTTAAATGTCAAATAAACAATAGACTAATAAAAATAATGTTGTTTGTGTAGAAGTATAATCAAGATAGTTTTGTTATTCTACAAAAACCCGATTAAAATGTGTCGCGACCGACTCCATGGCAGGTATTGTTTCACAACAAGTTTAAAATTAAATTATCAAAATTTTATAACAGTAATTAGCGAATCTAGAGTAGATTACTGATTAGATACGGACAATGAATTACGAGCTGGGTGTGAACTGGGCCAAACTTGACTTTGTACAACAATCGAATTATCTCTTAAACTATGCATGTCATTTTTTTATGCTAAATATATTGGCACATACTAGCGCAGGATTGCAACTACGTTTATGTTTACGTTACCAAAGGAGTTAATAAACTCATCATAATGTTGTTCAATAACTCTACTTTGGTCTCTTAAGATTCTGACAACAGCACCACGTACTGGTCCAATTCGGTCCCTAAATCATTAAAACTATCTAAGTAGTTCTCATAAAATAAACCACAAATTGTTTTTTTGAAATCGGTGCAGCCGTTTTAGAGGACTTTAAGTTTTTAAAGAGAGGATGAAACTTATAGAAGGCAAGAAAGGTTTTACTGAGCATAGTTAAACTTATTTTTAATAAACTCAAGGATTTCTTATATCATTTAATACCATTTACGTTGATTACATTTCGCAATAATCTTAGCTTACTCCACCTAAGAAGTACCTTTGGCTACAAGTCTACAACTGAATTTAACGTCTATATTAGTGAAATTAAGGGTTATTTTGCAACGTTCCATGTAATACACTGTCCACACTTGCAGAATTTTGCGCAACATATGAGTAAAAAGCGACATACCGCAGGACAGGCGTGCGTGTTTAGGTATGAAGTACAGTTTATGTTGTGTGATCTAAACGACTACTATTTGTCAATGTTCATTCCTTGATAAGGAAAACCTACACGGTTATTTAATAAATACTAGACACTCAGTCTATAGTCAAAATTCGATCATTACCACGTCAAGTTATATACTATAGACCTTTTCAATATCCTTAGTTAGCACATGTTTATGTAAATTTAAACTCTCTGTCATTGCAACTTGATGCCTCGATGCCTAGTGTGATAGTGTGGGTTTTGTTTTATTTTCTAAATTAAATGTAACACATATTAATTACGTTCCCTGCTATTTTTCTTCGTGCTTAGTGAAACTATACTAAATTTTAAACTTTTTAATATGTGAAAACTGAAAAGTATATGGAAATATCGTTTATCGTATTTGATGGAACCACGCTTTAAATAAAAATATTTCAAATTACTTACGACAAAACTATGTCTGAAGTTTTTATACGCAGTGACAATGTGCGTGTGGTGCATTGCTTCATGAGGTACAGAGTAACCTAAAAGTGCGTAAGTATAATGTCTTATTCACTCGATATTGACCAATTTAAACACGCATCGATTATAACAAAATATTACCAAATACCACGTAAATAGTACTTAAAATGTAGAGTATTTCTATTATATAACTGCGTGTAGAATCTAGTTTATTGATTGTTAATATAACCAGTTAAGTGAAAATGAGCTTCGTCGGACATTATGATTTTTGATATAAAATCATCCACTTTTTGCACTAAGTTTAACAGAGTATGGCAATACGTTAACCTTGCTCGATAGTCAGCAGGCAACAATTTGTAAACACTTTGTACTTTGTATAGAAACATTTTCAAATCTTTCGCTAAGATCCAATAAAGCACTTGAGCGCTTAGAATAATTAATTATTCTAAGCTTGAGCGATATATCTTTAATTAATCTTATTCTAATTTTACACATTTTAATATTTTTTTTTAACAACAGGGTTTTATTTTTATAATTTATAAGAAAAAGACTGCTAGTCAAAAATAGTAGGTACGTACATTACTTTTGCGCCACCCTGTATATGTAACAAACGATATAAGATGGTAATATCGGAGCAACAATGGCGGGCGTTGGTCAACGACCATCCACCGTCCATTACACACGTAATTATGTGGAAACACAATAACTGCAATCCGCTAAACCGCAGCTAAACCAATCTGGTTTTAGTCATCCTGCTAAATGGATAACTAGAATCTAAGGCTAGAGGTATCGAAATAGGATTCTCTTTGTAAAGTAATGCTAAATGATGTAGATTATGAATCCTGAAAAAAGATTTTTTTCTTTACTATAAAAGAAAACGATAAGTATTATTTTTTTTTTTATAAACACGTTTTTTTCGTAGAGATTGATTCCTTTACACTTAAAACTTTGTGGCACATTTTTTTGCAATGCTCAAAAAATACATTATCTACCTATATAAATATTGTTTTACAACTTTACACAAAGAGAAGGATGATAATTTTCTAATTTCAACAGTAGTACACAGTCATGCTGATGATGGCAAGTTAAACGGACTGCGAAACAATGGGGTATCACAGTGAAATGCGGTCAATTGTCACAATAGAAGCATTCTCACTTCAAATATACGAAATGAGTTATTTTTATCTTAAGCAAAATTCTGTCATATTTGACGGTCTTTTGGACCAAGTTTTGAAGTTCAGCTCGTGCGATATATGTATGTACCTATGATAAGCAAGTATCTATCAATCGCAGTGAGAGAGAAGAAGAAAGTACTGTCAGTCAGGCCGACAGTCAGAGGAGATCGTAACGAGACGAGCAGATTGTTTAAAACGCATCCTTTGCATCGGAAAGTATTTGGACTCAAATTATCGACATAGGTATTATTATGTTGGACCAAATCTTGTCACGAACGCCATAAGTATAACTTGTTTACTGGTTTACTTTAGGGTCAACTACAATGACATTTAAATAAACACATGATTACCGCTTAAATATGACTAAACAGGTAAGGTTATACAGCTTTTTATTTAAGCTCAAAAGATATAAGTGCTATATTCCGCTGAAAAATTGCATGAGAAACAATCGCAGCAGATTGCGTGATTCGCACAAAATGATTATGCGTGTGCGTTATGAATTTTATCCGTGAAATTAAGGTACATACAACATTTAGGACCAAAACTTTAAGTAAAGCTATTGAATTAGAACTTTATGTCACAGTACTTGAGTTCGGTTTTGAGTGTTGTGATCGTTGTATTTGAACTTGTGCAGTTGAATAGATATAAATGAAAGGTACATCCGAGGTCATCTTTGACCGTAAGCGTAAAGTAATGGGTTCATTTGGTCACGCTATTTTTTATGATTATTCACTGAATTTTAAATTTTTGTAATATATCATTAAGATTTGTAAGATTCCTCATCATCTTTATTAATTTTTCTTTTCCGTTTTAAGAGTATAATAAAGATAATCATATAATATGTTGTAGAGTTGTTTAAAGATTAATCGTTAAGAAGTTGCAGTTGGTATAACAGAATAGTTATAAATACATACAAAGTAAATGAAATAATTTTATTGCAGCTGTTACGAGCCCGTTTTCCCAGTCGTATGAGAGCAATTTTTCCATTATCTTTATTTCATTACAGAGAAAATTAAAATAATTGTTACAATATTTATAGTATAGTAGGGATAGTCATCTGAATCCTCGACTTTGTCCGTGCAAATATTGCATTTTTCAACCCCATATTGCAGTAATAAAAAAATATTACTTAATGCTTCCTAATATTATTAATAGTTATGAAACCCTTGAACGAAGTATGAAACTTTTTGAAATAGTATGAAGCTTTTAGTTTTAAGTTCCGGGTGCACGCTGTATATTTATTGTCAGTAAACCACTGTTTACATTTTACGTTATTCATTTATTTTACTTAGAAGATCTAGATAGATGAATTTAAATTACATAAAAAATAAATATTACTTGCATCAAACTCACAAACATTTTAATTGCGAATACAGTCATGGGGAACAATCATTTTAGATTTGTGTACCAATTGATCAAAATTATAAAGCTTCCGGAAAGACAATTATTAAGATAAAGACTGTTTTAAAATATTAGGTTTAACAGTAAGTTTAAATTGGCTCAAAGTATGCTTGGTTCGGCTTGTATTTTTAAGAAGGAACCTATAATTAAAGGTACTTATTTTTACAGTATTTCACCTTGTTCATTCTTTAATTATTTCCGTTATTTTACTCTATTTCTTATTATGAATGTTCAATTTGACATGCGATACGTAACTTGTGGGTTATTAAATATTCATATAATAAGTAAATGAACTTAATTGATTTACATAATGAATAATGAGATAATGGATTTATGATACATAATAAATTGCGCTCATCTAATACAGTTAAGTAGTTTTATTATTATATAAGAATAATCTATTTTTTTCCAAGTAGCTTTTAGTTTGTAAGCGATTAAGTTCGTATTTCAAAGTTTGGTTTGCTTCAGTTTCAGGAAGATAGAACTAAACCAACCTAGTAATTTGTATTGGTTACATAAATTACTAATTATCTTACATTACTAAAGCTCAATTTTTACATATAATTATCGCTAAATATCACTGATAATTTTAATTAGAAATTAAAGTTTACTCTCTTCTTACGTTACGAATCTTCTTAAACCAGATATAATAAATCCCGTAATGATAATGATTAATGTTTAATTTTAAGGGGCATAGATTATTAAGTTCTTTAGATTTTTTGAAAATTATCTAATTTTCTAAATTAATTATTAAAAATATTTACATACCTTAACAGCGACAAAAACTTAAACACGCACTAGTAAAAAAAATACAACTGAAAAGAAATTGTTTACAATTTGAAAGTAATTAAATTCTAAGGCTTTTACGCGTGTGCGGCGCGTGTACGACAACCGCGGTTGGTTTCGCGACTGGCTTGCTGGCAGACTGGCACTCGGTGCCTGCCAATGGTTGCCAGTGCAGTAGTGCACGCACAGGTCAGTGATAGTGCATTGATGTTTATCGTTCAATAGTTCACTACAGTGCGCATAGTTCAACAGGGTCTTCAAGATATTGGAGCCTTTAAATGAATAGGTTTTTTTTTACATGAGTGCGTTTATCATCTTACAGTTAAATTAACATGTATTGGCAATGTCCGAGTTATTTGTATGTAAAAGTAATATTACGATTGTTACGAATTTATCTACAATTCAGTCACTACTATGTTATGAGGATTTACGTAAACATTTTTAATCACTATTTGTTAAAAAGTTAAATAAACGTGTACATATGTAGGTAGTAAGAATTTGTTTGTTGTTGTAAAAGTTGTTTTTAAACCTTGTAAACGACTGGAATCAATCTATTTATAGGCTAAAAGTATGTTTATGATATTAATAATACTTGCTATAGTTTGGAGTGCGTGTACTTATTTGTCACATCATTGTAACGTAATGAAATAAAATATAATTTTGTTTTTTTTTTCATCCGGCAGTAATAAGCCTCACCTATAATTTCAATCCACTCGACTTTTTGCACTTCACGCTCTAGTAAATCTACTAATTGGAAATATTAAGTTGTACTCGTACAATCCTCATATTCCCCACATAGTTACTTCTGGGCTGCTACTTGTTAGTTTCCGTTGGAGATGATGCTAAAGAGATATAAGATAGATACGAGATGAAATGACTTGTGAAGATTAAATGTCGTATACTACGTAGCATTTAACAAGACAAGACCCCTTTTGATGTGACATTTTAGTGTCCCGGCCCGCGATTCTGAACTAGTCCTTTTCTACCTTGTTTTGTTGAAATTAGCTGTTTTGCAGCACAAGCGGTGAAGATTAACTTAAACTCAAGGATGTATGAAGAATTATTACACTTTAAAAATACAATCGTCTGCACTGAACGTAATGTAGTTCATTCATTAAACTTTCTTCAAAAGCCGAGACTAGTTGCCGGTCAGACGCTGGAACGTATTATTTTTGCTTAAACAATACTGCCTTGTTAAGCATTAACAATACAAGTATACAAGTTATCCTTATTGTCCATAGTAACAGGAGCATTACCTGCATTGAGGTAGACAAACGCTTTGCTGGTATTTTTGACCGACTTTCCTTGACAAACAGCGGACTGAAGAATGAAAGAAAGGATGAATAAAGCGTGGCAAAGCGTGTATATACGAGTATTATGTAAGTAGATGAAGCCCGCGGAAGAGTAGTTAAAAATATTGGATTTACCCCAAGGGAACCTATAATCGGAATACAATCTATCCTATGTCCTATTCCTGGATGCAAACTATCTGTGTGCCCAGTTTCAGCTTAATCCGTTCAACGATAAGAACGTGAAGGACTTACAAACACCCAAATATCCAAACATCCAAATATCTTTAAAAAATTTCATATTTATTAGTAGGATATATCCGATCGCCTGAATTTAGTCGCATAGTTTAGCGATAAAGAACCGTTATTCTGTTATAACTAAAGCTAGATTAGACTAGGTATCCAAAGTGAGTGCATTTCAATGTAGTCCTCGTTTATAAAACCGCATTGAGTTCAAAAGAAATTATAGGTCCGTAATCTGCTATTTAATCTGAACCTTTTTGATGTTAGTTTAAATTATTGCCGATATTTGACAGATCTCTTAATTTTTTTCGTAAGTAACCGCTAGATTAGCCTAGTAGGTTAATTACACACTTGGCTAATCCTCATAACATCGTAATGATGTGCCGGTCCGACACCGGGAAAACCATATCCGGCAAATTGTCGTAGCTTTTCGCAGCTACATTGAACCGAAATAAATGGAATCATGTATCGAAGACTTCATAAATCTCTACGAGTATGTACTATGTATATCATGATTTCTTTGCTGAAAATCTGATGGTGATTAGTTTAGTACATCCTGCTTCACAGGAGACGTGAGGCTTCCCTTATTTGTTATCATGCACAGGAAAAATGGAATACAGCCCAACAACTTTAACAACTTTGGTGTTTGTGTGTAAATTACAGTTACAAAGAACTTTTATTTATTTCCTCATAATATTATTATTATACTTTCACCTCGGTAACTACTTATCAATAAAATTATTACATTAATTGTGTTTTATATTGCAGCAATTACATGAAAGCCACGAGAGAAATAGAGTATGGTACACAAATTATGATTTACCTGGTTGTAGACTCGTTGCAACATGTGACATGTGGGTATGGTCAGCAAAACAAGTTATGGGAACGTTTGTAGGTATATATTACAAATGCGCCGTTTGGAACTTTTGAATAACGCGCGAAATATATGGTCACTCTGCTTACATTAATGAAGCTTGAATAAGAGTCGTCTGACGGCTGACTCATGCAAGTTACATTATCGTTTTAAACTAAGAAATAGATCTAAATCCGTAATAAAACAAGTACCTGTAATCTAGAATTTAAATAACCAAACTTTCTATGTTCCTTTCTTGAACCAATTCGTAAGCCTACATACTCTATGTCGGTGCCTATCAATTTGAAACGTTTTTGCAGACACTACCAAAGTTTATCTAAGTCCAGCAACGGCGGAACAGCACCTAGTCTCAGTTAATTCCTCTGTACTTAGGTATAGGAAGATAATTACTGTAATTATGAACTCTATCAACTAACTCATAAGTGGCATGTTCGCTAATCACCACGGTAAACTGTAGTAAGTACTGTTAACTGGTTCGCTGGTCAGCGGAAAGATAGGTAGGGACCTACTGCGGGCCATGTGAGTGGTCCTTGTCGATTGGAGTCTTTGTTGCCCAGAACGATAATAAAGTAGAACCATAATGAAGTAGAAACGTATTAATTCGTGGAAATTCATACGTATTTTTACGTGAAGGGTTAAATTTTTAAATCCGTTTCTAAGAATAATGCAGGCATGTACCTATAGTTTGAGAATATATTTCACTTTACATAGAGAAGAAAGGATGAAATCTAAATGTTGTGTATTGCCCGCCCGCCCAAGCCTTTTATGCACTGCTTTGGTAAATGTGGTTTTAAGAAAATAGAAAACAGTGCATTTTCGGCTGGAACATTTTCCTTCTACACTCAAGATAGGTCTTTTAAGATATAACAGCTAAGCTAGTATTTTCTACTTTCTTTCTTGCAACACCTAAGTCTTTACATAATACAAAGATACAATTAGGTACTTCCATGTGAATATGCAAGTCGTTGTTAAAAATATATTTCAATACACGTATTTATTTACTATATCGAAATCTTATCGCAAGCAATTCGGTTCAGATTTCAAAGCGGTGTATAATAAGCCAAAATATCTTTGTAAAGGTGAGATGCTCTTAATCCGCTCCCGGAGAAATGTCTCAGCCCTGACATTAACCAAATGTTGAAACCATTATCCGTTGTAACACGTTTATTGTCTGGTTAAATGCATCTCATTCGTGACTTTGGTATTAGTGAATCACTTAAGGCCTTTTGGTTGTTTTGATAATTACGAGTGTAGTAACTGGCTTTTTATATGCCGGAAGCGAACTTCTAGATTTGCGACCTTAAAAAAATTTGTGGCCCTGGTCTGGTCGTTTTTGCACCTCTCCAGGGGCCCTGACACATTCACAGACCCCAGTCCTAGTGACCTCTGGAACCGCCGTAGATTCAG
Organism: Lerema accius; assembly: GCA_001278395.1. Classification (NCBI taxonomy): domain Eukaryota; kingdom Metazoa; phylum Arthropoda; class Insecta; order Lepidoptera; family Hesperiidae; genus Lerema; species Lerema accius. The sequence goes on from LGAG01000725.1 coordinate 68,053, forward strand.
CATTGATAAGCAGCTTTCTTCTGAATTATGGCTGAAGCGGAGATGAGCGTGGGCGAACGTTCTTTTGAAACAAATAAAACAAAATTATTTTATCTTATCAGTACATTTTTATTAGAGAACATGATGGAAAATTTCACAACTGGCTTTCAAGTTTCCGTAGTGTAGCGGTTATCACGTGTGCTTCACATGCACAAGGTCCCCGGTTCGATCCCGGGCGGAAACATATTTTATATTGGTAACAACATTTTGGTTTTTTCTTGTATTTCTTCGCTTTGTAGTGTAGATGGCTTCGAAGACTTATTGGAGATATCTTTCTATATGGGCAGTTTTTTACAATATAATAACAATGGTTGAATTGAATACATTATCACCACTTGATGGTAAGTAGCAATGTTTAACTACTTTCCTTTCGCGTGTGTTTGCTATTTACTTCGCACAGGAGTTGATTCTACAGCTTGACAACAGCACCACCTATCGGGGTCAATTGTGCTTTTGAATCTTACCCTATGCCTATTAAATGCACCTAAAAATGTTATAAAAATCGCTCTAGTCACTTAAGAACAGTTTAGTGATTATACTTGTATGTTAAGATTTTATTATATAAAGGAGAAGACTGCAAGCCTAATTGGATTTGTAGAAGAGCACGTAATTATTTGGTTTATCCACCGGCAAACTACGCATCGTTTACAATTATAACTATTAACCTGTACATAAAAACTCATTGCATAGTTCTTAGGGTTCCGTAGGTCTACAACATTTGTGGACTTGCGTCTTAGTATGTCGACATTGTATGAAGCCTTATACGCAGACCCTTTGGCAGACTTTCTAGCTAAAACCCTACATAAGTACTCGTACTTGGGGGTGCACTTTTGTTGTTTTATGTAAATTTGTAGGTACCTATGATGGAATAAATGATTCTTACTTGTTTAATTATCACTCCGACAAAGTTGTAAAAAAAAATCTAAAGTGTTTTATAGGTCTGGCAGCGCCATTTTATTATTCTTTTTCCCTAATAAAAGGAGTTAAAATCGGTTTGCCCAAAATTATTTTTATGTCCAACACCAAAAAAATTGTGTTTTACAATCAAAAGACCCTTATTATCGTATGTTAACCTCTAAAACACGTCGGAATGCAGTTAGCATTCACACAACTTCGTCATGTTGTTTTTTTTATGTTTATTCATTTATTATATTACATTCGTTAATTAGTTTATACCTGCTTGTGTTTTTTCTTTCCTTAATTCAGAATATTTTTCTTTGTTAGCGCCTTAATGTTAACTTAAGGGTTTTAATAACTTCCGCCGTTGGATAAAATTTTTATGTTTGAATTAAATAATCACACTGCTTCCGTGGTAGACAAAAACATCGTAATTAAGATCTGACAGTAAACCACAATTTAGCTTATAATGGGGTGCATGGGGCCCCATACATCCCTGAGACCAGGGTTCCCCTAGATTCACTCTGTTCGACACACAGATGAGGTTATTTCGCTAGATCCTTCATTGCTCACAAGTTAGGTATAAGCAGGTTTTAGAATCTTATTACTTGAAAAACGGTAATTACTTAAGTGTCGCGATTATTTGATTAAATCTCGTTATTACTTACGAGTGTGTTAAAACAAGCGTATACAACACGCATGAGTAAAAATGTCAGGTTTAAGATAATAAAAATAGACTAAAAATAAGGTTGTAAAAGATACGAGTTTCGCAATCATTTTACGTAGTAGATATCCATTAAACTGCTACTTAATCTGCGCTGCTATGACATAAACTGGCCATAATATGAATCACGGAAAAAATCTTATGCTATTTAACGGCTCGTTGCAGTTAAAGTAGGTGCATTTAAGGCTGTGTGTTGTGTGATGGGAAAAGCGGAAGAAAATTTGTGCGTCTAATGACATGTTTCTATAAGGTCGTCTTCCGTTAAGTCAGCAGAAATGTGTAATGGATATGACATCACGCTGAAATCACGTCTAGAAATCTGCAAGGTTTTCCATACGCTATTGATAAATTAACACGAATCCGAGAAAAGGAGGAAGCCAACGTGTTAAATAATGTTACGTTTTAATTTACACTTCTAAATCTAAATATACCCACATCTGATGGCTAACTGCGACAAATTTGAAATTTGGACATCCATGAAATTCTTCATTATTATTTGGTACGGACCATCAACTTGTATAAAACATATTATGAAATAATTAAAGTTTAGCCTTGTACGTCATTAAATCACTCGCTTCCGCTCCCGCTTTCCGCTCCCGTCGCCACTGTGTCCGTGCTACCGAACCGACTCTATACTGCAGCACCACAGTACCTTAGTTACCTCGTTTATTTGTGTCAAGTTAGCCGTGTCCAACGATATCTGTGAAAACATTATAAAATCATTCGGATTCTGGTTGTGGCTGATTATAATATTGTCCTACATAAACAGTTAATTAGAAACAAACATAAATCTACATTTTTTTGAAGGCTGATACTGTAACAGATAAGAAGGTATGATTTTTTTAATGATTGGAACGAAGAAACAGATGATTTTTTATTATTTTTTATTGCTTTTTTTCATTGACTTTGCACTCTGAATAATTGTGAATAATATATTTTTATGTATGGTCTGGAACCCTGGAACCATTAGTTTTTGAAGTTTAATTAGCGGTTTTAGCAGAAAATTGAGTAGTTAACAACTACCCGACAGCGCCATTCGGAGGGTAATGTTCTTCAAGCTCATGTTGTACCTATTTCCATTTCTTTCTGTCGTTCTGCGTCCAAACGCATTCAGGAATTATTGGATTCGTCTTGGTTTATTGTGGGAGTGATATAGGCAAGGCACTCCTTGTCGTTTTTACGACAATAAATTGACGTCTCGTCCGCACTCCAAAGAAAATTAGATCGTTGATTTTTTTTTGTATAATATCATAAAGTGCTACTGTTATTTAAAACTAGAGAGTTATCAGCAAATGATGACTGTTTTCCTTATGATTGGTATAAAGTTGGTGGGTATATTTCTTGCAGCCCAAAATGCCCGCTCCGGTCCAACAGTTTCCCGTGGAGAAGGAGTATGATAAGAACCCTGACATCAGCCCCGAGGATATCAGGAAACTACGAGACTGGTTGACGACGCAACCTCATCTACCATCAGAACATGTGACAGGTAAAACCCTCATCTTCCAAGAGTTTTAACACATACAGCTTTATTAGTAAACATTGAATAAGTGTAATCGATGTCTTATGTCTAAATATAAATTGAGTATTACAGAGTATAAATGCAATTTTCTTGATAAATTGTTATTCATAGAGTAGCTTATGCTGTTTTTACGGTTTTATTATTATCGAAATATATTTATAAGCCATACTTGAGCCTTATAGGATGTCAAAAATAGAGGTTATAGGTATAATTATTTTTCTTCCAGATACCAAAATATTTTTTGTAAAAATAATAAAGTTTGGAAAAATATTCTTATGGTAGGTCACTAGTGCCAAAATAAAACCGGATAAATATACTTTGATTTAAAATTTTAAAAGAATTAAGTAGTTTATAAAAAGTTACGAGTTTAAGTTGTTATATAATTACAGATAAGATTATTCTTGGCAGAATTATCATTCATTAAGTTCAAATTGTACAGATTTGTTTCATGATAAGTTATTTTTTTATGAGTTATTTTTTTTGTAATGAGAATAGCAAAAAAGTTTGCAGTGCCACCGTCCTGTGTCACTCATGGACATCTGTGACAACCTCCTGTACTCCTGTTAGTTAAAGATATTAATAAGAATAATAGAGCTCTTTAATCGAGAAGGAAGAGAGATTTAGAAGTTAGGACTTAAGATACGTCGCTATCTCTGAGGACAGGTATTCGCTTCTTGTATAAATGTACCATGGCAGTGGAGTAGGTAGTTTTACTATGTGCTTTACTAATTTACTATGTTAACAATGAAACTTAAAAAACAATAATAATATCAATTTAATAAATAAACTTTTAGCGAATGTCTCAAGTAAACTATGGGAATTAACACCTGTTTCAACGAGATATGATTATGGATATCATCATACAGTTGCACGTTTTCACTATCTTGCGGATTAACTAGAAGTATCGATACAGAAATAATCGATAAAGTGTGCAAACTTTGGTAATGATGATTTTGATATTTAGACTTTTTGTGATACACATACGTAGCCTATGCTGTAGATAGTCAAAAGTACAAAAAGACATTTGGGTTTCAACCCCTCTAACCCCCTACAACCTCGAAATATTAATTCAGAGACATTGGTCCGAGACTATTTAAAGTTAAACTACGTGCCTATATCGCATAGCTTTCGCTTTGACGACATTTTCAATATTTTTAACATTTTTATTGCGCTGTTTATAAATAAAGTAACATCAACTTTTTAGGATTTCTGGTAAAATTATTTAAGGAATTTTCTTTGTTTACTTTGTCCTCGCAAATACCTACTTATGAACAAAATGAAAAAATCTGCTAAAATGTTTAAACCGCTCTCAAGTTCTGGTCTGTCATACATACGTGCATATAATACAGAATTTAATAAAGATTTTAATCTTTAACTATACATAAGTAGGAACTAAACTGAAGGCTACTGTTTCTTTTTATGGGCAAACACTTATTACCAAGACCGGTAAGTACCTAAAACGTTAAATATTTTTTTTTAGGTTCAATTATGTTATAACTAGACGATAACTGCCTGCGGAAGAACAGAATTCATCCCAAAAGAACCTAATAAACTGGATAAAATCTATCCTATGGCCTATTCCTGGATGCAAACTATCTGTGAGCCCAAGTTTCAGTTTAATGCATTAAGGAGGGACAAACATCCAAATATCCAAACATCTTTACAAACTTTCACATTTATAATATTAATTAATAATTAATTAATAGGATTTCAACATTAACTTACCGGATATCAGAGCAATAATTAAAGATGTAGGATTATGCAATTTATTGTTATCAACTATATTACACAATCAGTAATTACATCTGTCTTAACACTGTCGGTAATTAACTTCGCATTAGATGTAGAACAAAGGTTAAACATCATTTGAACCATTGAATCTTTGTAACTAATCAATGCTCCTGATTTCCCACAGTATCCTATATAATTAGTGCTCCACGATGTAACAATAAGTTAGTAAATATAAATACAGTTTTCATGCACTTTTTAATGATGGTTTCTTTTCCATTGATAGTTTTTATGGGCCGTTAGAAAAAAAATGTGATTTGCAAATGCACCTTGTACTGTAATTACAAGGAGCCTTTTAATAAAAACTACTTAGAACTTTTGTAATTACTGTTAATCATAAAGTGTTTAACCGTAGAAAATAATTACATTATGGCCGTTTATATTTTTGCTCTTCTTACATATCTTTTTAGAAATAATTAATGTTCATGATTCATACTTAATGTTCATGGGTCATACTGCAAACACTACAGATTATTTTTATTTAATATGAAACATATTTTTACTTATGTAACGTGAAAAAATGGCAAATGGCAATCAACAAAACAAAATTTAAGAGTGATCCTTAAGATTTTGATATCGAAAAGAGCATTGAAAGAAAATTTAAGAGCATCCTCTGATACACGATATAGCCTTAAAACATCTTTGTATTAGTATATTTTTTGAGAGGATATAGAAATGAAAAATCACAAAAACATTGCCTTTTTGGGTTACTGACACAGACGACAGTTAAATATATTTTTAAAGTCCGTGCAACTTGTACCTACATATTATTATCGAACGTATTAGACCGTACTTTAAATAATATGTAATGTCTTATGTACGATATTTTTTTCTCATATATCGTACATCTGCTGTGCCTTGAAAATCGCTGAAATAAATGTTCTTTCTTTCATATTAATCCAGTACAATGACAAATCAATGGCATGTGTTCCAGATCTGGACCTCGTGGTGACGTACCACTGCTGCGAGAAGAGCCCGGAGGTGGCCAAGCAGGTGTTGGACTTACATTTCACTCTGCGCACTCTCTTCACCGCCTTCTTCAAAGATCGTGTCGTCGATCACAAGCTCGAGACTGCTATGGATACGGCGTATGTATAGTTGTCTCGTCTATCTAGTCTAAGAGTGTATATTTTAGCTTAATGTCATCATCACAGCCCACTGTCCCATTGCTGCGATCGGATTACCTCTCTTGTGAGCAATAGAATCAATGGTCTATCAAACTAGCTAAGTGCGAATTAGAAGATTTTACATGCCCTTTGAGAACTAAGAAAACTCTCAGGTGTGCAGGTTTCCTCGCGACGTTTTCCTTTAATGAAGCACCTGATAATTAGTTAATTGGTAATTAGAGGTGCAAGCGGGTTTTCTCAGGAGCTCCCGTTCCGGAGACCAATGCCTAAACCCCCAAGCCATTAATGCCAGTTTAGTTTAATGTACTTGAAGTTAACTTCAGAATTTTCACACCTTATACTTGAAACCCATGCGTGAATTATTATTGAAAAGCCGTTCAAAGCTGTACTCCACACATTGATAGACTTGTTATCATATTTCAGGGTGATAACATCCCTGTCAACGCGAACGGTGCACGGCTATAAAGCGATATACTGCCGGTTACTCAACTCGGACCCGCGGCATTTCAACTTCAACGACTTGGTCCGGATATTCATGATGCTGTTTGACCTGATGCAGTATCAGGAGGGAACTTGGCCAGGGTAAGTCATCTGGAGCCAAACAGTTACCTGACGTAATGCCAATAATAGTCATCATAGCTTTGGACTTTACTGAAGCGTTGATTATACATCACCAAGTCTTACGACTGTTATTTAGATAAGTATCATTTATCAGTATTTGATCCTAGAACAATTGCTTATGTAACGATGGGATATACTTAACATTATCATCGGTGCTTTAAATTCCAACTTAACTAAGTCAACCATAAAAATAATATTTCTTTGTGTAATTTTTTTTTCAGATTCGTCATTATAATCGATATGGATGAGACCGCCTTGGGGCATCTTGCAAGGCTCGAGATAATGTCGATACGTCAAGTTCTGTATTTTTTGCAGGTAGGTAAATCATACTTTCATTTTAAAACTCTTGGAAAGTATTGGAAGTATTTGGAAGTATGTATGCTTTGTAAACGGACATAATTATCCTACTAATATTATAAATGCGAATGTTTGTATGTATGTTTGTACCTTTTTCACGATAAAACTACTGGATGGATTTTGATGAAACTTTACAGTAATATAGGTTATACATCAGAATAACACATAGGCTACAGTTTGTAGTCATTTTATGTAATTTTAGTCTCAATAAAACGATAAATGTCAATTAAGTCGGAAAAAAATCTGCCCTCTGAGAGCGACCTTGGCGTGCGCTGCCTAAACCATTGAAGTTACACAAATACGAAGTACTGCAGGATTGTTTGTTTTAAATAGTTCTAAATAAAAGTCCGCGACAGCATATATCTACCTTTTATGTGGAAGCCACTATGACCAAAAATATGAACCATAAATTTAATTAAATTGGATTCTGTTTTACAATGCACATTTTGGTTCATAAATTTCACACTCTTATCAAAATTAATACGTCTGTCACTTTAAGTATTTAATGTAGAATAACTTTGTCTTTTACAGTAAGTAATTTAGCCGAACAGTTTAAAAGTTATCACGATATGATTGACTTGAATGGAGCGTTAGAGCGTTTCAAAAACGCGTCCCGGCGCACGGCGCGTAGTTGCAATGTGATGCAATGTTCGTTAATAATTGTGTTTTCTATGTATTTTTGGCAAATTGTCATTTATCCCATATGGATATTCTCCGTCCTGGGAAAAGACATAGGGGTACTTTTTATAAACACACTAAGTATACAGGTGAAGAATATATAAAACCGGCCAATTGCGAGTCGGACTCGCACATAAAGGGTTCCGCATCAACATTAACGCTAACACACTCATACTCTCGCAGTAGGAATCCCTGTATCGCGGGGGGCATGGACAACACAAATAACACATCACTAACACCTATGATCCGAGAACAAACATTAATTATCTGTGACATAAATAAATGTCTGCCCCGGCCGGGAATCGACCCCGGGAACACTCGCTTCGCAGGCAGGCCACTACCAACGAGGCTACGGCTACGGGGTCGTCATGATTACTAAAAGATACTTACTTTTTTTATCTACTAGATTAATCAAGTTTCTACCTGTTTTCTAAGATCGAGTAAAACATTTCTTAAAAATTACGTTTGTTGTATGGCAGCCGCCCTTTAATATTTACTTTATTTTAATTTCATTATTTATTTTGAACATGTAAGCTAATAGTAAAAAATACATTATATAATAAATAAAATTATCTTTCACGAAACTAATGCGGCGGACAAAATTTTACGCGAGCGAAGCCGCGGGCAACATCTAGTAGTTAAGTATATCTTCTTTTGAAGATTTTGAGATGACGGATATTTTATATCTGCATTATTTTAGTGAAGGAACTTAGAAACTAACTTTAACTTTCACATTATTAGCATTGTCTAACAGCTGACTTATATCGCTCACGTTTTTCAGGAGTGCATGTTAGTGAAACTCAAAGAGGTTCACTTCATAAACGCTCCGCATTTCATGGACAAGTTGATGATGATGCTTCGGCCGTTTATGAAGAAGACATTGCTGGACATGATCTACATTCATCAAGTTGGTTCCGACACTCTGGACAAATTTGTCCCAAAGAAGGCTTTGCCTGAAGAGTCTGGCGGTGAAGAGAAGGATAGAATTAGTTTAAAGAGTGAGTATTAGAATGACGTACTTTTTCCATACGACCACTATTGAGATTAGCAAACAAGTTTTCAGTGTTACCATAGATAACTGTGACAAACTACGAATGGGATAGTTGGAAGACTGATAAATGGTTAGCAGGTCTTGTTATTTAAAGGTTAACAATAATATTAATGGTAATTAATTGGTTAATAATCGACCAACAGCAGCTTAGTATTTATAATAAAGAACCAGTTGACAGGTGCATCCGCGAAGTACATGTGCCTAAGGATCTTGTCTCTTGCATTAAGTAGGTGCACATTTTATAGCAATCTTCTATAATTGCAGACGAGACTGTGCAACTTTTCAAAGACAACAAGGAGTTCTTTGCAAAGGAAGGTCTACGGAGGGTGAACGAGACGCTCCGGCCGGGCGGCAAGCCGGCCACTGTCGAAGGCTTGTTCGGGATCCAAGGCAGTTTTAAGAAGCTTGATATTGATTGATACATCAATCTTTTGGAGTTTTGTATGTGTATATAGGGATATTGACTACTGGGTAGTTTGTTTAAGGGTTTAGGTTTATTTAAGTAATAAATAATTGTTTTGTAATCGTCTTTTTTATTTTATAAGTCCTAGTAAGTTACTGCATTACAAAGATTGTGAATGCAATTTCAGTTTCTACTATTTATAGATCTCTATCGGACTCTGGTTTTGAGAGACAACTTTTAATGGGATTCTTATTGTTGACTGCAATTTTGCAATAAATATATTGTATAGTATGTAAGTAATTTGATCTAAACGAATAAATAATACAATATGTTTAACTTAATATACATATAACTGATATTTTGTTTCGAAGAAGAAGTTTGAATTAATTATCGTCTTGGTACTCGTAATTTGCCATAAATGTACTATAAATAACATCACAAAGAACACTAGATACCAAAAAATTGAGTGCTATGTACTAATAAAACAGTGCTAATTATTATCGGTTCTGTGAAAACGTCTCACCTGATATGGTCATTTGGGTACTTGGAAATCTTGGTATTTTACGGAATAGGGCAGAGGCAGTCGATAAACTAAAACACGAGAACCGACCAAAGACTCACTTGTCAACAGAATTGGTAAGCCTTAAAGTAGTTTTACGTACTCGTAGATTACAAGTCTAAATCGTGGTTATAACTTAGTTAAGTATGCCGATTGCTTAGTTTCCGCACACATAAGATTAAATTTTATAAAGATGCTTAAAGATTGCAAAGCTTGAATGCTTCATGCTATATATTTTTTGTGTTTATTTTTGCACAAACAATTCACTGATAAGGGGACTTCAATGTTAACGCTGCTTATTTATAACTTCCTTTTAAAATAGATATAAGTGGTCTCTGAAAATTTCGATCTATTAGATATAAAAAGTTTAAATTGCTTGAAAATTTTTCAAAATTTGTTTATGATTGTTACATATTGTACAGCATGATTTTCAAGGGCCATTTGCGTTTATTCATGCTCTACTGACTTTTAATGATAAGTTGACAAATCGTCATTATTATTATAATGATTTATCTCTCGTTATAATATTGTGTTTCCTGTATTTTCAATATATAAAGGGGCATGTGTTAGATGTGCTCGTAGTTCGGTATAATATCCGGAGCAAATATGAAGATTTTAGCCGCTTTGTTGGCCATTATGGCCATAGTTTTCGCTGTTGTGGTAAGTAAGTCTGAACAGTCCTAATTACAATTTGACTTCTGAACTTAGTGGTTGTTTTTTTGGCCCTTTTTATTTAAAAATTTTGATTACTTCTCCACATTTGTGTCTTTTGTTGGAGAATAATGGACACTGTAATATTTATTTAAATCCAGACAATATTTGTGTATGCGAACAGGATTTTCCTACCTACAAGGCAGCCCACGTTAGTAAAAATACCACTGTCTTTCTATAGTTATAGTAAAATATTTTGGCTAGTTGCAGTTTCTAAAAGGCTATAATCGAGAATTAGTTCTTACTTTCAACTACCTGTAACCTCAATCAAATATAGGTAACTTTCCTATATTTGATTTTAACTTTCTTATACATATTTTGATCGTGTTGATCGAACTTTCTTATATTTGATCATCGATGGTAAGAAATGTCGTGTAAATATGTGAATGTTCTTCTAACAGAGCGGCATGAGTCTAGTGCCTGCCGGCACTGCTGGTATCAAGGGGAACAAGGAGCACGCCGGGTGCCACGGTGGGGGCCCACCACCGCCGCCGCCGCCTACCAGTAAGTTTAATAACCTCTCAGCTCTTAAACGTATTATATTAATGTGAGTTTAATGCAAAGTCCTTTCAAGGACAACCTAGCAACCAAAAATATCTCTACGATTAAGAAAAATCGGTTATTAAATAGTCGATGCCTCTAGTAAAGTGTACTTAAAACAAAGAAAAATAAAAAATTACCTAACATTTATACATTCTCGTAAAACGTTACCCATTTTAAATAGAGGATCAGTTTAATATGTGATTTTTTTATCTAATTTTCAGACAGCAGCGGATAGCCAGAAAATCTGCAATAATGGCTTTTTGAAAAGTCTGCTTCATCAATAAAATGCGTGCAATTATTATCTGTGTCTTATTTGACTCAACATCTAGTTGTAAATTATTATCCGTAAAGTATATCGTACAGTATCCTCCCTCATCGGACATTATACATAATATATTAATAAACAATGGATTTTACTTTTTTATACTTTCAGTATCTATATTTTAAAAAATATCGGAGGTATCAGTTTGATATTTGTCGTGGTAGTGTAGGTATAAGGCGAAGAAGTGTACAAAGCAACATTTTACTTAAAAATGTTTCAGTAAAACACAAGCAATCACGTGTATTTTTGAAGAAAAAGACAGAAATGATCACAACTAACTTCAGGGTAAAAAAAAATTAAAACTGAAATTAAATCTATTTTTATTTTCATTTAATATGGCGATTTTATGAAAAAGTATAAAATTGCAAAAATGTAATTACACATATTTTCGATATAATTACAGAATATAACACTATATTACATAATTATAATTTAACTTAGACCCAATAGATTTAGGTCACAAGGGCTGGGTCATTGGTCGCGACCCTTTGAGTATTATTGAGTAATGATAAAGCCTTTAGACTAAACTGTACGTTGTTGTCGGATTATAAAATAATAATTAAGTACAACTTAATAATCCTATTAAAAAACTATGTTCTTGTCAATCACAGGAAATATTTCCGTGTTTGTTATGATTTTCGTCAAATTAATTGATTGCACTAAATTAATATTGTGTCATGCCGCGCTACAAAGAACTTGGTCGGATTCGAGATCATTTTGATCGCTATAAAAGTATGACATTATAATATAAATACATTAATTATGGAGAAAAGGGTAGTTCGTACTATAACGCCTCTTATAGAACCTAAATTAGTAACTGGATCTCATCATATACAAAGACCTTTCGATTCTAAAATGAAACTAAATCAGGGAAGCCCCTGTCCAAAATGACCTAATGACTATAATAGTTATTGTCGCATTTTCCGTTTTATATTCACGACGTCATTTAGTTACAGAAAAATCACGGCAAGGTTCTATGTAACCGGCATAAGTTCACGATTGAAGGTCTAATGTTCTGTCTCTAGCTCTTGAAGATGCTGTTTCTCTTCTTCTTCTCGCTGGAGAGCTTCCCTCTCGGCTGCGATCCTGGCGTGCTGCTCTGCGATCACTCTGAATAGCGCTGTATGTCTTGCTGCTGCAGCAGCCACTGCCTGTGACTGACGAGGAACTGTTGCCTCTGGAATTTCATCAGAATATTTGGGTTAATTATAATTTTTGGAGAGGATTTTGGGTTGAAAAAATCATCAGGTCATGGCTGCTATTTTGTTAAAAATTTTATAAGACCTTTTATCAGATCTGAGCATGCATTACGGATGGACGGACGAGCATAAAACAACAAGTTTTTCTGACTGTAGTGTACGTTCAGCTGTAGCTTCACATCTAATGGCATCAACAAGAATGATTGATGGTTATCTCCAATCATAGCATGATAAGTCAAGCTGTCAAAACCATACAAAGAGAGTGGACAGATTAGCAACATGTAGTAGAGACTATCGCATTATCTCTCTAGAGTTACTTTAGAAATAAAGATAGATCTCGGTAGTTTTCCTTTAATATAGAGATGTATCTTACCTCCATCAGGGTGAGGATGCGTTGCGTGTTCCTCAGCAATCTTGGCGTACAGCTGGAAGTGTCTGTCCTTGGCTCTGGCGACTGACTCCGAGTCCGAGGGGTGTTCCGGGGGGATGTCGCTGAGGGAGGGATGGAAACCATCCTTGTCAGCTACATACTCCACCGTCCTGACCTGTTGACGTGGGTCTACGTAGGAAAACCTGCCTGAAATGGAGAAATTTATGGCATCAGATTTGAAGGTACATTTCAGTTCCAAAAGCTTTGATTCTATTATCATCCGAAGCGATTATTTAATCTTAATTACGCAATCTCGCTATCTTAGAATCGGAGGAAGTCAGATTGCTAATACTTTATGACCATATTGTGTAGTTTCAATTTAGTTTCAGATTTTCTTGGCAAGTTTCAAGATGATATAAATGGTGGACGTCAAAACCCAATTCAAATAATCAAGTTTAAAAAAAAATTATATCCTCTGTTGCCACGCAGACGTTGACTAATAACAATAGTTACCTCTCACGACTCCAGAACCATCGCTGACCTCTGCATGCTCCCTGTCCACGTGTCCTGGATAGCGACCGGCGCTGTAGGAGAAGGCGTAGGGGCTCGGCGGAGGGGGCTCGGTGGAGGGCTCCTGTAGGATATGGGACACGTCGCCGCTGGTCAACGCCAGGGTCGAGGCTAGCAGCAGAACCTGGACCAGCATCTGGAAGACACAGGGAACAAAATTATTAGCTGAAACGCTATCGGTGGTAGTCTTCTCTCAAATCTGGGGTCTTATTTTAAGGATTCTCTTTGAGTTAAAGTCTACATCGTTCGTCCTTGGCGTACTTTAGAGAATAATGGTTTAATTGTTGTGTGTTGCTAACGTCATCACGCAAGGATCAGATCCATGAAGGATAGAGTCGTTGGGCTACTTTAAGTATGGTGGTCAAGTTCATTGTCCTTTACCATCAATATCACCTTTTTACCACCAGTAGATGTAGGTTATAAATAACCGTTTTATGCATATGCATCATAGTTACTTACTTAAAATACATGCAGGCTAATTGTAATTTGAGTGCCATATGGACTCCGTGACTAGTTTAGTTGAACACTGGCTCAGAACCGTTTGCCCCACATTCGTTGCACCATACACCGTCCCAGCACTATCGTGTTACTTTAGCCCGATAGCAGGTTACGTGTTAAACTGGTTCCTTGCTACAACTTGTTCAAACAGCGCGCTAATATTACTGGTCCTTACTGTCCTTAACGACCTATCAGGTTGGATTTTAGACTGTTTGTATTTGGCATCGTCTTTGGCTGACTGTTGCCTTTTCCACTGAGAAACGATGCAAATGATGTATTAAAATAGGTATTCTTGAGCTATAGGTTTTGAGTTCGTTTCTCGACTGGCTTCATTAATGTAATAGATTAGCATCTCTGAAGTTTTCGAGGCCACGGAAATAGAAAGCGGAATAATAATATAACAGTCTAATCAATTATTTTAAGGCAACATTTACCAAAAAGGTTGAAGATGTTACGTTTCTGACAGACAGATACATTCATTGCTCTGTGTTTCTGACTCATGGCCTGATGTTAATTACTGCAGCCGAAAGCTAAGGGGTGTGTGGTGTAGATTAAAGTAGGGCAGTCATATTTGTCGATACGTATCAAGCAGGTAAGGAGTGTGATGTGATATAACGACAAGTGAGGCATCATTCCAAACTTGTGGTGGAATCTCGTCGTGAACTGGTCCGCGTGACCTTTCGCTTGCGTCACGCGAACGCGGCGTGGATGCGCAGGCGCCGGCGGCCATTAAAAGTGCGAGTTGACAGTGAAAAAAAATAAGTGTTTTTTAAAAATAACGCATTCAAGCACAAAGAATTCGAAAGGGTTATTAAAGGACATAAAAAAGGTCACTGAGATCCGTATTTGCACAGTGGGGCTTTAAATTCCTTACATTATAAGAGTAGGGCCAGCAATGAAACAATGGTAACCTGTTTCGAATATGGAGTAAGCGTAAGATTTAAGGTAAATAAAAAGCTTAAAATTGGGGAAAACGGTGCTGAATTGAATTTACTCTAACGTTTAAATTCTTGACCACTTTGCCCCTTATTTTGTGTGTTAGATATGAAGTCGATATCAACTTATTTAATGCTAGATTGTTGCTTCCACGTCACAACAGGTTTATTAATAAGACGAACTCAATGTTAGATTGTTAAACTATTTAAATGTATTCATCGAGGCTGCAATCAAATCATTTGGTTTTGAACCCGTGTGAACTAACCGCAAAAATATTTGGACTTGACCTTGAGAAAATTAATTCATGGCTTGATAATTTTATTTTAGCTTGATGCTAATAAAAATAAAATAAGTGCACAATATTTCACTATCGTATATTTTATGTAACGTCGACTTTATGGCCTCAGGACGAGTCTTAACACATTAAATATATCATTGATTTAACATTAGCAGACATTACAGTAATTTTGTTCACGAGTAATTGATGTAAAGATCATTTTGCTATAAATGTTAATGGTTAAAGTTAATAATTTTTATGGGTGCTTTAATAAGTTTGTTGGTATTCATTATACATTTGACTATTCTGATAAAAGAATTTGAAAACAACGTGTTTTTATCACTAAACTCTTTTTTGACGGCTGTACCGATATGAATAAACATTTTGTTTTGTATTAAAAAGGAACGGTTAAAGATCACAATTGGACCTAGTAGGAGCTGATGTGGAAATAGTTAAATTTACCAGCGAAACTACTCGTATTAAGTCCATAAAGCACTGTCATAGTAGAAGTTTTATAATATGACGAGCATTTAATAAAGTTCCATAAATGCTTAAGAAATAAAATAGATATTAACCAAACTATAAGAAGCAGAATACATTGTAGAATATTGTAGAAACACGACTACTTGGTCTTCTAAATAAAATTCGGAATAGCAACTTTGTGTGTAGACTTATTATACTGCATTAAAAATTCAATGCCAGTAATAATTCAATTCAAATAACATCGTAATCCAATACGCAGTAGATTATTATCACGAAGAGGATGTTCTCAGCATCTCATCTCATCCCATCTCAGCACGACTCACGAATCTTGTCAATTATAATAATTTATTCAACGTTCAGTGATTTGCATAAAAAATAATTTATTTTGTTATCTGTTGTTGTTCTCGGTAATTCCCATGCGATATGTTACTTATTTTTTGTCTTCAATGTCCACAAGTTTGTCCTGTCGGTTTCTCTAGATAATTCCAAGATTTTAATGCCTAATTCATTCTTGTAACTTAACCGATAATTACTTAAAATTTTGTGTTGCAGTAAGTAAGAATTTTTAGATTGTAAAAGACCTCTGCGTAAGGTTGCACCCAAAAATAACAGATATACATTCACAATGAAACATGAAGCAACATATCCTTTGTAATGTTGCGAATGTCGCTTGTAACATTTGTACTGTTACACGAGTAATGTAACAATTATGATTAAATTGAATTTTGATTTTGATTGTGCTTTAAATTTTGTTACGCTCCAATAAAATTTGTAATATCTTTTCAGGTGATTTAGTCATAGACCTAATAAAGCTCTGTTGGTATCATTAGATATTCTAAAAGTAACCTTATTCTTGTGATACAAGTTTTATTTTCGTAAAATACCAATTTATTTCACACTTTAACAAGCCGCATTATCAGACCAAACAACCTTAATGAGTCCTGTTTTAAACTGATTCAAAATTCGCCTGTCTTCACCCAATATCACACCTTATGATATTGACATAAAGTTTAAATAATAATGATGTAATTGCTAATATGCTTGCACGTTACCCTTTCAGATTTCCTTTAGGCTAATGTAAATCTTATTTCAAAAGGGGTAAGGGTGAAAGTTTTGTGTGTCTAATACACCTTGACCGAACACTCACTTTCGTTCTACTACTTGCTTACTCTTGACCGACATCTCGATAGCGACCGCGTTTTGATATCTGTCAATAGCCTGGACATTTGAGACCAATATAGACCATAATACTATGTGAAGGATTCTCCTTTCGGTTTATTTTAAAACATTACAGGCATACAAGAGTACGCTATTTGACATAGTTATAGTTAATATGACGAAGAAGTGCACAAAGCTAAGTTTTATACATATTTCTTCTAACAAAATAGATGATCGAACACAGATCGGGTCCTTTATTAAGCCGCATTCTGCGCAATCGCAGGTGAATAATTTTAGATGGGTAATCTAAATGGCATCTAACGACCTGACATTGAATTATAATTCGTTTACGGAACTAATGCTAGTGATGTGCTATGTGTCACTGGGAACAATAGGTGTCAATATTATAAATATGAAAGATGGCAGATGGTGCCGACTGTGGGCTCGCCCCCTTCGATAACACCCACTGATAATAAATTGTTTTGGTGGTTGTAACTTATATTCACCTCACAAACAATCTGTCGTGACTAAAATTTTATTAACGCATGAACCTAGACCAATGTTATCTTCATATGAAACATGCATCTCTGGTTATACTCTTTCCGGGTTGAGTCATAGATGCGTAACCATAATATTAATCTGGGGATAAAAAAAATTAAAGACATAAAAAGGTACTCAGCTATTTAACATCTCCTACCCTGGCGACTACAACAATCTATTTGTAATGAAGCTAATCAGTTGACCTACGTTGGGTAATATTTTAAACAAAACTTATTATCTACTGCCTCCTTAATTTCGATCACTAAATCAAGATAAATAAACCAAAAATCATCGTCCTCAAAGAATCAAGATACCACCTTTCGGGTTGCGAAAGTTTTTAACAGTCTTGTAAAAAAATTATCTAAAATTAATCTGACGTATCTTTAGGTCATCCGAACTGTTTTTTTTATTATTTCAGAAGCCAGAAGTTTCTTCGAAACCTGCTTTGATAGAAGCAAAATAGAAATAATAGAACTAGTAAACATACAACTCGATTAGAGAAACTAATGTCAAAACACTAATAAACTGACTAGATTAATATATGCGATAAAAA
>LGAG01000726.1:1703-15261 GCA_001278395.1 Lerema accius
ACTCTAGATTAGTTTTTTGTAAATATACTCAATGTACAGACAAATTTATTTTACTGTTTTATTATAGTATAGATTTCATTTTATGTTAATATTATTTGAATATTTGACGTTCGTTAAATGAGCTATTAGTTCCTAAGACGAAATTAATGGTTTGAATTTGAACATTTTTCTCGTGAATACTGAGACTACATACAGGATACAGATATAAAACCATCAACTTAACAGTCTAGACTCGCTTGGCACTCCATCGCGAAGCAATGTCGACAAATAACAATATTTTTAGACATACCTGCTGTACAATTACCATGTGTTATGTCCTATTAAAGTCAGCATGAAGTTTAACTTACTTCACGTACCTGCATTATCGTATTTCAGTGACGTTTCCACTTTGCTTTATCTAGTTTCTAGGCTGAATACTAATGTAGGTACGTCTGACTGCGTCTGATGAAGATGGAAAGGTTTTAGTAGCTATCTATTGAAGACAGACGTCGCATATAAGGTTTATGTTGAAAGGTACTTAATGTATCTTAAAGAAAGTAGGTACAAGTTGTTACAGATTTTAACTAAAATCTAAATAATGAAATAACCTATCGACAGAACCACTTATCTTTATTATGAACTTTGATTAAATTTAATCGATGTCTTATCACTGGTTTAATAAGATTCAGTATTAATGAAAACAGAGTAAGTAGGGAGTAAACTCCAATATGCTTTTTGAGTTATAAGAAGACTTAGTAGTTACTTCTAGCATTAGTTAGAAATAGCTAGTTAGAGCGTAAATTAATAATACATTATCTGTAGTTGCTTCGATTGCTTTGAATTTCTTCTATTGCTATTACTTTTTCTGTACAATACCTATACATAATCTGTATCTTAGTTAAGATACAATTGACTCTTCCTGCATTTAGTTTATACCTCCGGTCAACACTGCCAGATTAAAAACGAAATGGGTCAATTTATTATTGTTTTTTCCTGAACGTAGCATCATTTTTAAATTAAGCTCATTTCAATCTTGACTGCTGACGCCTCGGTCTGGGCGGTTGCCAAAAACTTCGATATAGATTGTTTTTCAGGCATTATCGAATGCCTAAGTCCTGTTACTATGTATTATATTGCTAAATGTTATGACTGACGGTATTAAAATGATTATTTTTAGAATTATTTACGAGATTTGGGTCGGATTTAAGTGTATAATAAAATTATTGTTACTAACTGGTGTATTTCATGCCTTGGGTGACGCCATGTGAAATGGGAAGGCTGAGATATGTACTTTTTATAACTGAGTTTAGTGTTATAATAATATGCATGGTGCCTTGGTTATAAGGGTAAACAATATTGTTATAATATGGAATTGACAAATAACATTACACATTACCATTTTCTTTAAAACAAAATTCTGATATAGGTACTTTTATGTGTTCTCTTTTACACATATTTTTAACGTTAATATGTACAAATGTAATTAATATTTAGGCATAAGTATCAAAGTCATGGTTGCAAAACACTCACTAAATTAAATTTATTTTTTTCCTAAACTAATATTGGTTGATATATATGTACAAACTTATATAATTTTAGGGACACTAATTTTGAATCATCATTCTGTTATTGATCTAAGTTATGCGTAAATCCCTTAGTACACTACGTTTGAATCGTGAGATCGTAATACGCAATTCACAGGAATTTATGAAGGAGGATTAATGATTTCATATGACACATAATGACGAATCGTTCATTGAACGACCTTTGGGAATCACTGTACAGTTCAGGTGTTATCAACTTTGTTTCTGTGGTTTATTTTAGGTTACGTGTATTTGATGTTTTACGTCACAGTAGGGTGGATATATAACTATTGGTATATTTGTTAGGATATTATCTACTTATATTTTAAGGTTTATGTAGTTAGGTTGTGTAACTGGCCATGCGGATGATTATAAAACTATTTAAAAAACAGAACAATTTTTATATTTTTCTGTGTCTGTTTAAGTAAATATGTATAAGAAAAAAGCCTCCATTTTCACTATTTATTTTGGCCAGATAGATTATATCCACATGTTCATCATTTTTCAGTTTAATAATGTAATGCGATTTTCTAGATCAAACTTGCAAGTCATAATTCTTATCTTGTTTTCTTATTAGTCAGTAAGCAAATTAACCCTAATATTTTTTTTTATTCTATTGTCATGTATAAATAAATTACAAGTAGGTATAGTTTTATTTTTTAAATTGTACAGGTGTAATGTACATTTTACGTCATTGCAGTGAGAATACGGAAGTAATATTTATATTTATTGATTGAATGACAATGACATAAACATCTGACATTTGACACCCGTATCCACAATAAACAAAGAAGAATGTTTTTTTATAATATGGAAATTGGATCATGAAGCGTCTTAACGAAATCAATTGTAAGGAAGAGTAAATTAGTTCCTCAATATGTTTAAAAAAATTACAATATTATGTGACACTATAATTTAAAAAGATGATTTTTAATACATAATTTTTCCAGACGCATTGATGGCCTCGTTTCTCGACATTCTCCTTTAAATATCATTATTTTAATGTATTGATTATAAAAAAAATAAGTAAAAAACGTAGTTGACATATAAAATCTTGGTCACCCTACAAGAGCCGGCGCCTGCGCATACTCAAAGTTTCGTTCGGAGATATATCCACACGCGCTACATCTCATCGCCACTTTGTAAGACGAATGCGTGCGGTTCACTGCGTTCGAATTAAAATAAATTAATTAATTTACGAGTTAAGACTCGTAGTGACAGTGTGTGATTAGTGTTGTGTAGTTTTTGTAACAACAGGTATTTTTTTATTTTTGTTTATAACGTTTGTTAAATATTAGGTTGGCATTTTTTTTGACAGATTGATTTAGGTATTTATTTTGTAGAATAAACAATAATTTTAGTATGGCAAATACTTAGTTGTAAATGTTTTACTTTATTTAGGGACAAAATTAAAAATATTTTTTTTTAGTATTTATAAATAGTGACATTATTAGAGAACTGTGAATTGGTAGTTTTTAATCTTTAAAGTTTACCATCTTTGGTAAGCGTCTTCAGTCAAAATTCTAACTAAATTTAGGCAAAGTTTGTAAACTATTTTTCACTTATTAATTATAGTTACATAGGAATATTATTATTTACTCATAAATGAATAGACAGAAAAAAGGACGGAATTCACGGAACTCAAACAGTAATTAACTATAGTAAGAGTATGTTCGTGCCTTTTTAATTAACTTAAGAAAGAAAAATTATCAACTTTACCATTAACTTTTAACATGGTTACATCGCATATAGTCAGTTAAATGTAATCCAGAACAGTTGATTTAAAGCACGTTCCTGATATAAAAGAGTAGTTTGAGTAGCGTGACTAATGTAATATCATAATTTATCGATAACTATCATAATTTAAAAGTAAACTGGACCATTTTCATACATATATGTTTTCAGATTATTATTATATTGCCTGGATTGTTATATTACAATTGATATAATGTCTAGACTATAAAAAAAATTGGTGATTATTAGCAATTATGTACATACAAGGTTGAAAAGTGTAACTGTATGTGTAACTGAATTTACGAAACCAATTATTATTGATGCTTTTAAAGGTTATGAATAACAATAAACAGTTGATGATTTGCATTATTTTGAAAACTGACAAGGGACTTTTAAGTAGTTTTTAACACTTATTTAATTAGTAATTTTAATCTTTTGTTAAGCAAGTCAATAACTGTCTTAATATACCTAACTCAATCAGTCATTATAATTTCCTTAGATTGTCAACTCGATATGGTAACCAATACGTTTCATGGATCGTCTAATGAAATCTAACTTTATGGTCACTTTAGCACAGCGGTTCTCAAAGTAACCGAAAAAGCCCCTCATAGGGGCGTTAAGGAACCTAGAGGAAATTTGGGGGCGGTGCAGTGGATTAGTGTTTTTTAAAATACATAAAACAAAAAATTTAAACATATACTTCACTAATTCATCGATTATTTCGTTCTTTGTAGGTACTTCTATTTTACCTTTAGCAACCTTCATCCACGTTTGTATTTAAATCAAAATTATTAATAACTTACGAAAGGCCATAACCCCTTCAGGGGGGGCACTAGAAAATCGATGTCAAAGGGGGCAATGTACAAAAAAGTTTGAGAAAGTATGCTCTTGCAAAATCTACGTCTCAGATGTGGTGTTCGACACATTTGGCGCGATTAACAACAAGTTCTAAGAAGTTCCTATGCAGGTCACTAGTTACGTTACTGTGCCAATTGTAATATATAAATCATGCAAAACATTACTTATTACGTACATAACTTATAATAGATGGTAATAAATCTGGTTGTACCTAACTATTATTTTGTAGTTTCCGTAATAAGATGTGGTTGTTATTATTCAGTAATGTTATGAGTAACTAATAAATATAAATTGGGAAATAAAATGGATGCCAGAGATTCGAAACAAAAAAAGTTATTAAACTAATAGCTGTAGCTAATTTTATGGTTATTGATGAAATACTATTAAATATTAGAATATTAAGAATTATTTTATTTTAAGATTTGTTAATTAACGGACTATATTGCCAAGAGGTTCACTTCCCAAAAAATTATTCGAGTTTTTTTCTGTTTGCGTGTAACTTGTAAATTAAGTCTGATATCTGTCGTGGATTTATTTCTAACGAGTTTAAAATAACGAACTATTTAGCTCAACGATCGTTAAGAGTATGGGGTTTGTAAATAAAACTCGCCTATCAAAACTCCCAAACGGAAGATTGTTGTGGTGGTAAATGGACCACTTTCTTTTTGGCTCTTACAGCAACGGTGGTTTTGTTAAGTGCCTATTTTACGTAAAATTAAGTCTGGGATGCCTGCCAATATTTTTTACCGTTAATCTAGTGGCTTTTGGCAACAGTCGTCAATCATTCTTTTCATCTTTGAGTATATTTTGACTTGCGCAGAAACTATCTAGAAAATATTATCTTAATAGCAATTAATAAACAATTTTACAATTACGCTCTTTAACTTTTTAAACTAATAAAAAATAGACTAAAACTAGCAGATAATAGATAAATGTTGTTTATTTTTTTTTATCAAAATAACCGTAGAAAAATATTATATAAATATTAAATCATAAAGTTTAATATAGTTTTTTGTTTCAGATTTTAATAAGAGATGGAGCCACTTGTGGTTGATGTCGTTCACTTCTACCCCCGAGAAAATGCCCAACCACATAATACCGTCAAGTAAGTTTTATCGATTCTAAAACTGTGTACAATCCCGTAATATAATAATCACTTCTATTATATAATGTCATTGCCAGTTATTAAAATAATGCCATTAAAATAAATAGTCATAATTCTAAGTCCTTATAAAAAATCCTGGGGCTATATTTAATTCCAAACTGCTTGAGTTTTACGGGACGGGTATTTTAGTTAGATACTCGTAATTTGATAGTATTGCAAGTGTTGATACAGGTGTGTGAATTCTAGTGTAGCCTTTTAACTTTATACAAAAATGACATCATAAATAATTTTATCACTCAAATTCACACCTGCAACGGAAAAATCTATTGTTGCTAGTAATTATGACCTAATATATAGTATATATAGTATAATAATATACGTCCTCTGGATTTTTTGTAGCAAATTAAAGCAAATTTGCATAAAGGGTAAAAAAGCGATACAAGCAATAATAACAAGTAAAACAAGTAAAACTCCTTACAAAGCACGCAAAAACAATGCCCACATAACTTTCTATATAGATACGCATTTCAGTTTGGTTTCGAATGTGTTTAGAGCAAAATCGTAAAGATGTATGCGCCGAGCGAAGGTATCAGAAATGAAGAACATACCTACCAGAGTTTTACTACTGAGTCTCTCTATATTGTGCCTCAACTTACTAACTGTTGTTTCCTAGATTCGAGGTGGTAAATGATGAGAATCCTATCACCACAATCGTCCGTCGTGGCCAGCCGTTCAACGGAGTAGTCAGGTTCACACGGCCGTTTGATGAGAGTGAAGATATGATCCAATTTGTCTTCAGATTAGGTATGTATTAAGACACCTGTAATAACTTACCATTAGGGGATTCGTTAAAGGAGGTTTTCGTAAAAGTAGCTCGTTTTTTACTGATTAGGTTGCAAAAGAATTTGGTAATAAACCTTTCTGTGACCATCTTGAATAACCTTGTGTCATACAACAAGGAGAATCGTAGACAGTTTCGCAGAAACATAGGTGAATAGAAAGAATCTGATAGTATTGATACGTTGCCAATATTATGATTTTCTGACATATTCGAGTGGCATAGAATAGCATAACTCCATGCAAGAGGCATTAGAAGCCGGCCGCTTAGTGGTAGAACTTTGTATAATATTATACTACTTAACATTACCCTATTATGGTTCTTTCCGTGAACCTCACTTGGCTAGCGAAGCGACCACTTTCTTACTTGAGTTAGTCATCAAACAACCTGATTAAAAACATGCAATTCTTATTTTATTTGAGGTTACTAAAGATATTTCTAATAATATTTATATTATAGGAGACAAGCCCGCTCTGGACACCCAGGGATCAATGTTCCTCCGCCGTGACGTCATCACTGACAAGCACTCCTGGAGTGCCAAGTTACTGGATGTTCAAGGAGATACTGTTTCGTTTGAGGTGAGCAATAAGATTAAAGTCTTCAAAGTACCTAGGTACCTGCAATTTTCTTGTTACTTGTCTGGAGTGGCTTCTTTTAAGTTAGTGTGCTTTATAAAGTCTGTATCTTTTTTTTCATCGAAAAAGATCAATTGAATTGTTTTAAGGTAAAAAAAACTTATGTAAATATTAAATAAGATACTAAAAGATACTAAATTACAAAAATCTTCTTATATTTAATAAGATACTTAAGAGAGTAGTTGCCAGACGTCCCGCTTTTGGTGATTTTAATTAAAAAATAGGTGTTATATCTATAGTAATATTATAAAGCTGAAGAGTTTGTTTCTTTGTTTATTTGTTTGTTTGTTCGTTTGAACGCGCTAATCTCAGGAACTACTGGACCGATTTGAAAAATTCTTTTTGTGTTACATAGTCCATTTATCGAGGAAACTTATAGTCTATATAACATCACGCTAAGATAAATAGGAGAGGCGACTTCTAGTTTCAACTATGTTGTAAGTCTGTACTATGAAAACTATGTTTATAATATTAATTTCGTCGAAGTTTAAATACATATACACCAAAAATAACCGAACCTAACCTCAAAGACACCAAATTTATGTTGGTCATTTGATACAAAAATTCATGAAAAAACTTGGGTACCTACTTAACATTATTTGTGTCACGTAAATAAAAGAATTTTATTATAATTGCATCCGTAATGTACTCACATTTTTTGTTTGATGACCTTTACAGATTAAAAGTCCTGCATGAGACAAAAAATAGATGCATAATGTAACCTCCATTAATATTTATTATCTATTTTTGGATGTACGATGGCGTTGTCTTTGTAAACTTTGTGGTTTTCCATTATTTCCTGGTATATTACTTAACAATATTACTTTTTAAGTGCCAAAATTTTGAAAACGGGGAAAATGGAATATTTTTTTTTTTTCAATATCTGCAGATTTTTTTATTTAACTCTCTCTTTCATATTGTGCTCGTAAAGGATTAAGCAAGGTTTAAAACCTTTGATAATTTTTTTTTGATTAAACTTTTTAAACAAAACCAAAACTAAAGAGATGCCCTTGTCGGAATTTTTTACAAGATGAGAGGCCTTTTTTGTCATTTGTCTCTTTTAAAATTCCGTAAATTATTAAACCTAATCCAAAAATCAGCCAGTTTTATCGAACGGTATATCCGTAAAAAAAGGTTAAAAATAAAAATTTAAAAATGTATTTTTAACATAAAAGCTATTTCCTACAAGTTGGCTTTCGTCCAAGTATAGCAACGAGGTGGTCCTCATAATATATTCTTCCAATGTTTCTATCTATTCTGTGCATCTTTTAGTTAGTAACTGATTGACGTGATTTTGTTAATTTGTCCTGCAAGTCATATTTGGAATTATCAGGGCTTTTTGTGTTTACGGCAATTGCATATAATTGAGAATCGTCTTATTAGATTTTTTAATGGACTAAAAAAAAAATTGTAAAAAACTGTCAATTTTAAATTAAATAATATACTTAAGTACTTACCTACTTATTAAAAATGTATAATTATGCGCAATTTAGAACTTCGTGTCTTTTTCAGCATTTAAATATTATTGTTGGGTGATTTTTTTCTTTAAATCGGTATGTACCTTAAACTATATAATCTTTTATTATTAGAGTTTCAGTTCCTCATAGTTTTATTTCGTTACCCATGTTCTGTCAACATGTCAACCAAAACATACTTAAACTAATCCATTAATATGTGTCACGTACAATAATATTCCTATTTTTTGTCTATACCCGGAAAATATCGTGTCGAGCGTAACATAAATTGAAACTGACCTAATTAAACTCTTGCGTTCCAAACTTAATTAAAACATAATACCTACAATATATCTCAAGATTACGTATAGGTTATTAAACGATTGAACTGTTGACATATTTTATTACGCTAATTATTAGGTTTTAAGAATTAATAGCTCATATTTCTGAGTTGGTTTGCAGGTAATAATAGGAACTACGCATTCAATTTTTAAAATGTATACCTGTGGAATATTTTTTTAGGTTTTCCGTGCTTAGGGGACATTGAGCTGTCAAATTGATAGATAACAGTTGTTAAACAATATAGAAGTCTTTATGTGACAAAATAATACTTTATTTCCACTCTAGGGTTAATTAATAACCCTTCTACAGTTTACAATGAAGCAGGATGATGTAAGCTGTAGGCCTCCTCAGTTATGAGGAGAGACCCGTCCTCAATAGTGGGTCATTAATGAGCGGAGTTCAATATAATAGACACTACATGAATAGTAACTAAGTAGATAATACTTTTAACATTGTAATCACAATACCGAATTATGTCTAGCTATATTGAAATAATAATTGTCGGACTCTTTGATTTTATATTCGGTGTTAAATTATTCATTGTATTATATGTTGAGCCTAAAACACATGCCATATATAATATGGGCCAGTACTTATATAAGCCTTTGATAATAATACATCTTTATAAGGTAGACAATAGTACCTATTTTGGACATAATAAGTAGAGTCAATAACATTAAATTAATAAATTATCTATACGTGTTTAAAATTCAGAAGTCCTATTTACGTATAGCCTAGTTCGTAATGATCCTACCGGCAAAGCAAGGGTTCCCAGGTTTGGTTCCCGTCACGGCTAGAAATTAACGTGGCAGCAGGGTTCTAAAAAATTCTAGTGAAAATAAATTGTACCTAATTACATTATCATAGTGACAAAATAAATAATTTATTGAGCAAATAATAAATAAAGGTTTTGGTCTGTTATAAGTACCTAATATAAGTTTAACGATAAATTGTATAATCCTACTTTAAAACCTTATTTCCTTTAAAATAAGGTATGTAGGTACTAGAATAAAAACACTACAATGGTTATTAATAAACCCGTAATAAATTAACAAAATAAACGACTATTGTAAATGCCAATTACAAGTCGCGAACGTTACTATTTAAAACAAATAAATTCCAAATACGATTAATTATTTGACTTCTCAAGGTTAGTGTCCAAATGAAGACGACAAGACCTGAATATTAATTGAACTAAAAATCTCAATTATGTTTGACAAATCAATTTGAATACATTCAATTTATAATAATGAAATGTTATTAGTATTTTATGCACCATTTTCCTCTGTTTATCAAATCTTAATAGGACGATTATACAATTTTTATTGTCTTTTATAGCTTGTGCGCACGAGTCTACGTATCAAAATAGTTAACCCAAAGTACATAACGAAAAAAGACGAAACGAAAAAAAAAATCTTCTAAAACTTAAGAGGAACTCTATGCAATAGTGTGGAGAATTTGGTATCGTTGTATGCTTTTAGGAAAAATTGAATACGAAGTCTATTTTTTGGATAATTTTGTTATAGTAGAGTTCCGAAACTTTTGGGTTATCTATTTTATTGTAATTACAAAAAACTGTCGTGAGTCGAAAAATCCATGTACCCATCTTCGTTTTTTTTCCTTTATCAAACCTTACGAAGTCGAATGAAATCTGTGGTGAAACCCTAAAGAATGCCGATCTATTAAAAACAAGATTTTACTGTTATATCAGTTTAATAGTCATATTTTTTATTACATCGTGTACCTATAACAGACCTATTATCATGCTAAAAAACTTGATTGCCTGTTAACAAAAAATGACTATTAATTTTATTTTGACTCGTCTAGAAAACGCGTTTTTTGCGTTTTTTTAAACTGAGAATTAGTCTCATAACTTTTGTAATAAATGGAAAATGTTTTGCATTTATTTATAGCTTACATCCTAGAAGGTTATGTTAACAGAACTGACACACAAACACATTTTGTATTGTTAGTTTCTAATAACTAGACACTTTGTATGACCAATGAATGGTGTAGCTACACTGTAGTTGCATATTTCTTTAATGGTATTATTTTTTTTGTATAAATTTTATAAAAAAATGTTTAGTAAATAACTTTTAGGTGTCAAATGTTTCATTGTATGAAAAAAGATTTTTTTGTTATGTTGTATCTAAATTTTTTTATCCCAAAGTTATTTATGAGATATCTATTAGAAATTATAACATTTATCAAAAAGAATATTGTAGCACGGAGCGTAGTTTGTAATCATTAATTTGTTTTTAAATTTAATAACTCTAATGTGGTAGCGCCATTATTCGCAATAAACTTAAGGAAACTTACCAATAGGATGTAAACATTCATTAAAAGCCATGGTTTATTTTGTAGTTAAGTTTATGAGCAATTATACCTCTTTAAGTGTTGTACCAACTATCTTTGTACAGATCTATTCTAATAGGTTCTATACCTCATAAAATTGAACAAGCTTGGTGCTAACATTTTTTTGCAATTTTTGTCTGATTTTCAAAGTTTAACACCTTAAAAGGAATTGGTTTCAAAACGATTTATGTAACAGATATTTTTAACATACCTACAATTTATCCAATGTTTGTTATTCAAGAACTATCGTAGGAAAATCGAAGATGATATCTGAAAACATGTCCATAATTATTTAAGTTATTAATCGAGTGCTTGAATAAAATTGATTCAACATTTGCATAATCTTTACATGTTTTCCATGTACTGAGAATTGTAAACGGCTGGCATTTTTTACTTAAAAAAGGCCACTTTACCGACTTAAGAGAATTATATTCCCTAGTTTTTTTAGTAATAAAAAGCAATGTTACGTAACGCGTAGTTGTTCCTCCAATTGTGATACGTAATACGTTCTACGCTCTACTTGACCGATCCACAAGCGTGTTAACTCCTCAGTAGAATTACATCGAAGTCTACACATCGTATGTTTGTTCATAGGTATCCACTCCCGTGACTCTTCCAGTTGGAAGCTGGTCCGTCCAGGTGGTCACCAGGCTAAAGACTTCCACGGCCCGGCAGGTCTATGACTTCGACCAGGAAGTGTACATCCTGTTCAATCCTTGGAATCCAGGTAACTTTTGCAAAGGTTCCTTAAAATTTTAGATGACGTTCATGGTACACGGTTTCATAAAAAATAGCTGCGAACAAGTACAGTAATCATTATTTTAAAAACAAAAAGATATGGATAATACATAATACTCGAAAAAGATTACTTTTGGTCTGATGCTGATAAGTAGACATTGTCATGGCCAATTGGCCAACAGAGGCCGTTTTGGGCTCATCTACATCTACATCTATAATTATTCAGCTGAATTAGTATTTTAGTAGAAATAAGATAAGTGTAAAAACTTAGGTAAGTTTATATGGAATTTTTAAAGTGTTGATCATTCCCCAGATGACCAGACCTATATGGAAGATTGCACCCTCCTCCAGGAGTATGTGCTAAATGACGTGGGCAAAGTGTGGGTTGGGCCTATCAGGACCACGCGTGGGAAGCCCTGGTTCTATGGGCAATTCGATGCTGTTGTACTGCCTGCGTGTATGATGATGCTGGACCGAGCGGAACTACCTTTCCACCAGTGAGTATTGACTCTTAGATAGCTGTAGCTTTGAAGACTGTAGATCATTTGGCACTGATAGTGACTTTTATATGGAGAGAATATTCCAGAGGTAATTTTGACAACCCGTATAGCGCAGAAGTTACCAAGTCTTTCAGAGATCAGTTCTTAGTAAGGCCGAATTTAAATGATGACTTGCAACTTCTATTCGCGATCTGGGTGTGTATTTAGACAGAAAAATGCCAAGATCTTATAATCGACTTTTCTAACCTGTGCTTCGGTTCTCACAAGCAATATTAACAAGGCGTAATGTTCTAGACGCGGTGATCCTGTAAAGATGTCACGTGCGATCTCTCGTATCATAAACTCTAACGATGACGGTGGAGTGTTGATCGGGCGCTGGGACGGAGAATACGACGATGGAACAGCACCATCTGAGTGGACTGGGTCTGTGGACATACTGGCCCAGTTCCTTGAGACGGAGCAGGAAGTACCCTATGGACAATGTTGGGTGTTCGCTGGTGTTGTTACTACAGGTTTGTTTTCTTTTCTACATCACTTCGCAGATTCTCAGACGCTCTTGACGTTTTTGATCTATAAATATAAATAGCCTATAGTTATTATCAGTTGAAGTTCGCCTCATTATTGCCCTTATCAATTTATACCTACAGGAATAAATTAACAAATGAAATTAAATTACAGTCAAAAATTATGATAAAGCTTATCTTTATTAGTTCTACTGAATTTGTTGATAAAATTAACGGTCAATAAACTCACGTAATATATAAGAAGTTATATGATTAACAACAATCACTAAGGAAAATCCTACACCAGACGGGAATTTAATGCGAAACCTTTCATCTATTCTCCAGTGTGCAGAGCTCTGGGTATCCCCTCCCGAGTGGTCTCCAATCTAGTATCAGCTCACGACGCCAACAGTTCCCTGACAGTGGACAAGTACTACACAGAGAACATGGAGGAGCTGAACTTTGACCCCAACAACCCTGAAGGTGCTGACTCCATCTGGAACTATCACGTGTGGAACGACGTTTGGATGGCGAGGCCTGATTTGCCACCAGGTAAAGATTGCTTGATTGGTACGCTTCGAATAAGTCACCTCATAACATCAGCATAAACGAATCGTTGTAGCATAGACCTTTTTTACTCCGTGGACATGGTCATTATTTACTAGATGAAGTGCGAGAAAGCGAGTGCTAAAACGAAGTTGGCAAAGGGTTTAAGACAGTATACCTTTAAGTATAATTATCGTAATGAAAAACAAAACTGACACAAACGCAATTCCCCAGGTTACGGCGGCTGGCAAGCGGTAGACGCTACTCCTCAGGAGAAGTCAGCGGGAATGTACCAATGTGGTCCAGCACCGTTGGAGGCCATCAAGCAAGGAGTGATCGGACTGAGTTACGACGTGGAGTTCATGTTGTCTTCCGTCAACGCTGATCT
>LGAG01000726.1:15774-35191 GCA_001278395.1 Lerema accius
AAGTATAATTGTCCTAATGAAAAACAAAACTGACACAAACGCAATTCTCCAGGTTACGGCGGCTGGCAAGCGGTAGACGCTACTCCTCAGGAGAAGTCAGCGGGAATGTACCAATGTGGTCCAGCGCCGTTGGAGGCCATCAAGCAAGGAGTGATCGGACTGAGTTACGATGTGGAGTTCATGTTGTCTTCCGTCAACGCTGATCTGATGCGGTGGAGAGTGGATCCTGAGGCGGACACCGGATATTCTATGGTCGACTCTAACAATTACCAGTAAGGGATCTTCTCACATTTTTTTTAATAGTTAGTAGGTACCTACTTGATCAGAATCCCATCTGATGGTAAGTGTAAGGTCAGGCCAGGTCAGGTAAAGTACACTAACATAGAAGAAGCCTATTCACACTTGGCTTAAAGACACCTACCTACTACTATCAATCCAAGGCTATATGGCACACCATTTCACTATTTAATTAAGTGCAAGTTTTAGCGTAGACATAGAAAACACAGTACGTAAATTATTTAGTAGGTATCATCAAAATCTTAATTGTCATCATCATCATTGAAGGGAACTCAATGGAACTAAGAATATAAATTCCTTTCACAGTATTGGCCGCATGATCCTTACTAAGAAGCCATACGTGTTCGATCCCCTGGGTGACGAGGACCGTCAGGACATCACTGCTGAGTACAAGCACAGAGAGGGAACTGCTTCGGAGCGACTGGCTCTTATGAATGGCGTCCGATTCTCTGAGAGAGCTAAGAGGTTAGTTACGTTATTTTACAGGTGCATTTGTAGCTGCTAATTAGAAAATTAGTTGGGAAGAAAAAGTCACCGTAAAAGCATTTATGTAGCTTATGTAATTAAGGAGCTTGGGAGATTTCTAGACGATCCCTACGTAAAGCGACGTGTCAAAAATTGAAGTTTCCAAAAAAGCGTAACATTCTTCTAATAGTACCAGATTACTTGCAACCAAATGCTCCTTTTTATTAGACTTTAGGACACTTAGAATATCAACTATACTTTATAAGGCTACGCATTGGTGCTAGGAGCTCTTAAATAATTATTCGTAATCAATCTTCCCAGGTACTACGCAGTGGCGAGCGCGCTGACCAACGATATCAGCTTCAACCTGACAGACATTGACACGGTGCAGATCGGGCGCGAATTCCGCGTCGTCGTCGATATCGTCAATAACTCTGATGAGGTTAGTTTTAGAATTCATTGATTAATAGGACAAGATCAGACCAGATAGATATTCGGGATGAATAGGTGTTAGTCTCTTTTCTCTGACTTTTCTTATAGTTTGATGTGGGATTCTAACGTAAGTTCTACCAAGGCTTGTAGGTAAGAATCACTGTACTAGGAAATGCAGGCACCAAGGTTTCCATGAAGCAATTTTACAGCATACTTGTGAAGGGAAACCTTGTGGAAATACTCGTAACTATCAACGTTGTTGTTATATAATCCTAATTGAACCATATTCATAATCTAATACAAAACCTAATCTCAACAGGTTCGGAACATCAAAGCAGCGTTAACAGCCACAAGTGTATTCTACAACGGTGTCAGAGCTGAAATCTTGAAGAAAGTAGAAGGAAAACTTACAGTGGGACCTAAGAAAAGTAAGCATTTATGGTGATAAAGGTTAAAAAGGGTTCAATCAACGTTGGCAACTTCAAGCAGTTGCGTGCGGTTTGACTTATTTATGATCAACTTGAAGCAGTCGGTTCATACAAAAGTGTAGGGTTCCCAAAGTGGAACAGGTGGACTCCCAAAGGGCCCTCGAGAGGCTTTACGGGGGTCTACGTTGGGGTGACGAAGAACGGAAGGTTCACGATTGGAATTGGGGGTCCACGAAAATATAACTGATTTCTATAATGTAGAACTAAAATGTAGGCTTCACTTTACCTATCAATATTTTAAGCTCATTGATTGTTACTTGTAGGATATTCCCAAAAATAGAAACGTCTTGTGGTCAGGGGGCAAAAAGGTTTGGGAACCTCTGGTCCAGGCGAGCCTAAGACATGTTCCCCCAATTTTAAAATGATTGTTTCTCCAGCGGAACAAGTGAGCATCATGGTGCAGCCAGAAGAGTACTTGCCCAAGCTGGTGGAGTACTGCAACATCAAGATCTCGGCCATGGCCATCGTGGATGAGACCAAGCAGTCGTGGGCTGATGACGATGACTTCCAGATCCTGAAACCCAACATCAGCATCAAGGTATTGATGACTCGATAGTACCTACGAAGTATATATGTCTTTGAATTTATAGATATGTTGTGAATTATACAAATGGCGTTGAGTTGTGCCGGCGCGAATATTTCCTATAACAAAAAAGGCTTACCTATGGCTCTTTCAACTTCGGTTCTCCAACTGTCAATTCAGAATCTGAATTCCTGATGGGAATACCGGACGTTTGAGCCCAGTCTAATTGTTTCATAAACCTGCACGACTGTAACAAGCTTGCGTTTCACTCATCCCACTCGTATTCGCATAGCTCTTTTCGTTTTGGCCGACAAGGCACGATAGACACCACATAGTTTGCACTTCTCATCTTACAAGAAGACTTGATACACCAATCTACCCTTTAGTTCTCAACGCTTCTTACACCAATCTCCGTACAATTCCAGTTCAACGAAGACCTAGTCATCGATCAGCCGGCGACGGCGGTCCTATCGTTTGTGAACCCGCTGGAGCGCGCGCTGACGGGGTGCGAGTTCCGTGTGACGTCATCAGGGATCGCCGGTCGCACGCTGCGGTTCCCCGCCGCCGACACGCCCCCTCGCGGACTGGTCGCTGTTGAGCTACCCGTGCAGCCTACTGTAAGTACATAATACAAACACACACGCACGCACGCATGCACGCACGCACACACATGAACAGAGAGAGAATGAGAAAGACAATACACAGGATGTTGAAGATGAAGTAAAACAATCGCGTTAATTTTCTTTTATTTTTAATTTTTTGATGTTATTGTTCTTTCCTTAGTTTTTTCACTGTCAAATTCTAGTCTGCTGGAAGTACAAGCAATTTTTAAACGAACATATTTTTTATTATTTCCTATATTATTCCTTCAAATCTTATACAACACACAGACGCGCAGATATCTTAAAAAAAAACGATCAACTGTCGTCATTTCCAAGTCATAACAAACTTTCTTGTTATTGATACACTTCTGAGGGCCTTATGGACTAGAGTTCAGGCGTCTACGCAGTTACAATAAAAACATTTTCTTGTTACAGAAACTGGGCAAAATTAATTTCGTAGCAACATTCAAGTCGGCAGAACTAAAGGATATTAACGGAGCCGCTTCAGTTGAAGTTTTTGAAGGATAAACAACCTTGTGTATTAGCAATAAGACTCTTTCTCGTTTAACGCTGTAAACAGTGTTCACATCATAAAAGATAAAAGTACTATATAATGTATCTCATAATATT
Source organism: Lerema accius (assembly GCA_001278395.1). Classification (NCBI taxonomy): domain Eukaryota; kingdom Metazoa; phylum Arthropoda; class Insecta; order Lepidoptera; family Hesperiidae; genus Lerema; species Lerema accius. The sequence goes on from LGAG01000726.1 coordinate 19,212, forward strand.
TTTGTAAAATATGCGTGATTGCAGCTATTAGTAGGTAATACTTTTGTCAGAGAATTGTTGATATTACAGTTGGTTGGCAACTAAATGATAAAGAATTAAGAAACTTCCGTTACAAGTATAATACACTCGTCAGTGTGTATACTCAAAAAGTTAAGGTAAAAATGACTTTATAAATGAGATTATCATAATAAGAGCATTCTATTTTTATAAGACATTAGGCACTAACGATAACCTCGTCACCGACGGGTTGCCAATCAAAAAGGAAACCAAGAACCATTTAAGAAAAAATACTATTATTACAACATGTATAATTTATTTGCTCATACATTGTGTGTTTATTAATAAATGAATGTATATTATAAAAATAATATGTAGTATGTTTCGGTAAACGCTATATTTATTTAGGAAGTATATGAATTTATTCTTGCATTTGCTTTTTTTTACATTAATATAATATAAAAAATATATTAATGGTGTACTTGTTATTTTATTGGAACCAAGAATACAGCGCCATAATCCGTTAGAATAAGTTAATCTAGAGTTTAAGATTTTGTTGGCGTTTTATTTTCTATCTTCTGGCGAAAAACGTCGTATCTAAATCCTCTTAAAATAATATTTTTGTGTTAGACGTTTGTTGTCTATGGTGTTCTTTCACATGTAAGATAAACAAAAATATATATATTTTTAATTAGGTCGTGTATTTTTCTGAGATTTTAGTATTTTATAATTTTATGGAAGATTTTACATTATTTTTATACATTTAAATAGTATGTAAGATTAATGTTAAATTATGTGCCATATTATGGCAACACTTAAGAAAAAATGTAAACTTTAAGCAAATACATATGATGAGCTACAATTAAAAATAAATATATTTACAAGCTTTTGTCTTAATTTATTTTTATCATAAGTTATCTTTAAAAAAAAACAAAGGATTTAAAAACAAAAGTTTATTTTTTCTTCAAACACATGCAGATAGCATTTTCGCTTACAACCATCGTATTTGTTCGGGAGGCGAAAACAGCATCAATAACGTACCAGTAAATATACCATACAACCTCAAGGCATTGTATGTTTATGAGCAATCGCCAAATAATTATGCATAATTATTTGAAATACACAAATTGTATCATAATATGCACACATTTTCTTTATTGTATTACAAAGAAGAATGTCCTTAAAAATATAAAAATGGACACCCTACACTATTATAAATAAAAAATGTATACTTAAAATCTGTCACTCACACTAATATAGTCTTAAAATCATTAAGTTTATCTATATAAAACGAAATCTGTTTTTAACATCACTAAATGAAAGATACATAATTAAATGAATTATTTCTTTTATTTTTCAGTACATACATATAAGTATGACAATACTTTAACCTTTATATAATATTTTCCTTCTTTTTTTACTGCAAATCATACATTCAAATTTTGAACGGTAATTCAACAAAACGTTTTAAACATTATAGCAATTATTAACAGAAAAAAAACTCGAGTGTTAAATAGTATATCAAAACAAATGACTATCTATTTTGGCTTACTACCTGTCGTAACGTTGACTATTTGAAACAAATAGACTAGTTTCATACTTATTGATAATTCACAGCAAGATTTGATTACAAGCTATTAATATGGAGTCCTCTGGTAATCAAAACATACATAAATAAATAATATAAGTGCAATTATTAGTGGTTCCTAATATGCTATCTATCTATCTCAGTAAGTTGCCTAAGAGTTACCAAATTTTTTCATACATTTAATTCGTTGCTATTACTTACTAGAGTTTAGGGATAGATAGAATATTGGGAAAGATGTCAATCGAACGAAGTGTCAGGCAATGCGTCGTGATGATAACCGAAGTTAACAAATCAACTATTATTGCTCATAACTAAACTTGTACCAGAAAACATTGAGTTCTGTACTAGACACTTCGTTGCAATTAACCATAGCAAATTTTGGCACTTTAATTTCTAACTGTGTTTAATTATTTTATCATAAACTGTGCTTAAGAAACTCAAGCAAACATTATTACATATAAATTTAATAAATATTTATAATTGTCGTGATATTCTGTTAACTTTCATACAAGGAACTTCAAGCTAGGACGGCGAAAAAAATATGTATTTATACGTATATATATTATATACTTTGATACATAACATATCACATGTATCGTCCTATATATTTATAACCAAAGCTTAAAGTTAATAAATCGTTTATATTATCGGGATATTAGGGTTGACAAAAAAAACTTATAATGCCGCGCTTAGTACGGTCGGTAGAAAAACTTGTATTTTTTAAAACAAGTTTAAAACAACATTGAACGCCAGAATTCAATTTTGATCAATCTTTAAAAGAATTTTCAGTCAATATTGTAAAAAAATTACATGTAAAGATTTTTTAATAAGCCGAAAACTTGTTTACATATACAAAGCAATAGAATTTTTTTAACTACGTTATTTTTTCCACATACCGTGTACTAATTTAATCGATAGTAGGTTTAAAACAAATAATACTAAGCAACAATAGTACATTAAATTAAGCATAACACAACAAATAAAATTCATAATCGACTCACCTTATTATTACAAAAAAAAGAAAAAAATGCCAATACATATTATACATACTTCATCGTAAATGCATTATTTAATAAACACTCAAAAATACCCGACCATATAGCATGTTCCTACCATTCTAAAAAAAATGGAACATACTTTTTAAAAAGTAAACCAAATGTGCCAGCAATAAATCTGTAAAAACATTTTAATATTTTCTTTACAATAATTTAACTTTCTTGTAAAACAACTTAATTAAATAATATTACAATTAGCCGTACTCATAAACCTTTTATGCACTTTCAAAATGGTTTTATGTCAAGAAAGTCATAAGGGAATGTTCAAGTATTACGTAACGCAATTTTTGAGCCCCCCTACCCCCATGTAACACGTCGTAACGTTTTGCTCGCTTCCCTAAACGTTACGTAACTCACAAATTACCAATTTCATTTAAAATGTTGCCATTATGCTGAGTTAAAAGAATTATACACTCTAGTTTTTTCAGTAAAAACAAACTATGTTACGTAACGCTTTGTGCATCCTCCCCCCCCCCAAATATGTAACGCATCATAACATTTTACAATACCCACCTTCCCCAATCCGTAGGTAATACTTGAACGGCCCAAGTAAACCAGATTTACAGTTATTAGACCAGAAAATGAACTAATTCAGATTAATAATAAATAAACTCGCGAATTTATTTTGAAAACATAAAAATATAACATTTAATTTTAAATTCATAAATACTTTTTACTATTTTTCAGAGCCCGATCTTGGATAAAACTTTTTTCACAAGACAGATTGTACTTACACTATGTTTATAACACTTATAACTAAAAAAAGGTTCACTAAACAACTATCATTTAATTTTCTTTAAAATATTTATAGTTGTCTACCGTTTTTAAAAATAAATTTACAAGCAGATTTGAGACCGGATAAAATTTAATCTACAAAAAAAAAACATATTTGCGTTAAGGAAATGTCTTATAAAAAGCTAATGTAAGTGAAAAATGCAAATTTTAACATATAAAAACCTAGGGTATGTGTGTTTGTTAGTAAGTTCTAAACTGGACAACCGATTTTTATAAATATCTTGTGGTGTAATTAAAATTGACCGAACACCATCATAGTAAAAGTTGTCTAATATTGTAATCATTTATTAAAGCTACATGAAAATTCAAATTACCTGATAAAAAAAATTCAAGGGATCAACCAAACTGTAAGAAATGCATGTTGCAAAACAACGTCTGCCCATCTTTAGTAATCTAAAAAAAAGAAACATAGTTAAAAAAAAAATTATCCATACTATTTGAATAATGCATGCAACTGTTTTATAATTTCTTATATTTCTTCTAAAAAACATTTAAAAATTCACTCAAGGTATATCCAAAAAATCAGATAAATAATCGGATAAATCATCTCTTAGCATTTTAAAATATATTTTTTTCTACTTCATCATATTAACTACACACTAACATGCATAAGGATTCCTAGAGTTTCGCAAATATTTTGACGTTTTCACAAACACCATACTACATTACTTTGAACTTGAATCATTTCCACCATTGTAAGACACCCAAGCATAAACTATCTTGCCTTCTTCTTATAATATAAAAATGAATAGCTGTTCTTTAGTCTAGCTAAAACTCGAAAATGGCTCGACCGACTTGGCTAATTTAGGTTTTAAATTATTTTAGACGTAATTGCATTTATATTAATATGTGAAATCATTTCTAAACATTCTTCAATAACACCGCGCCCTACTTTACAATGAAACCTTTAGAAAAGTTACAAAATTACATTATAATTATTGCTCATTTTCTAACCTAATGATTTAGAATATTACTTCTTTCTCGATCAGTTGTAATAGTCAATATTATTTACCAAAAAATACCGCAAAAAAATACTCATACAATCACACCATAAAAATTTATTTTAATAAAAAACATTTTGTATTTCATTTTAGAGAAAAAAATGCAGAACAACGTCTGCCCGGTCTTCTAATTTATTGTAAACTTTAATGCTTAGTTTTTTTATGTACTATTTGATTTTTTTTTAAACCTCATTTAGTTAATATAAACTTACTACAATAAAGTCGTGTTATATTGAAAATCCCAACTGATCAATTCAAGAATTCAGAACTTGCAATATTACTTTACTCATTAAAAGATAAATACTACATTACTACCGAAATCTAGAAAAAATACACACACATTGGAAGAAACCTAGTACTTAAATTTCCCCTAATTCATCAAATTACAAATCCTATTTTAAACCTCTCATGCATTTTTAATTATGAACGTAGCGACATATTTAAGACAAAATAGTAGAAATCTATAAAAAATGTTAACATTATTTTTTAATGTATTTATAATGGTTATTACAGGTTTTGAAGATGCGACAACTAATATGTGACTTGTTAGCATCAACCAAGAAATTTAACCTAGAACTTCAAATACCACTTAGTTTTATTTTTTAAGTTCTGCAATTAAAGACCATAATATGGTTATTGTGGTTAATATATGATGTTACATACATTTTATGGTTGCTGTATTTACTTATGGTTGTAACGCTTCATTTGGTTGCTGTAACTTACAGTTGTACTATCCTTACGGTTACCATGCTTAATTTTTCATCAACTTTTCTACCTATTAAAAAAAATGGTTGTTATAGCAAATAACTCTAGATCGATAGTTGTAACTTCATTTGGTTGTAGTATCTTACGGTTGTACTATAGTTTGGTTACCTTGCTTCGTTGTTCAATGTTCTTTATGGTGTGTGGCCACGAAACCCGCGTAATGTTTGTAGAAAGTGGGGAAGAATTGTAAGGCTCCGTACACAAGCGCCAGATACGCCATTATTGCAGCTGTTAGCACCAGCTCGAAGATTGCTGGCTTTACACTGAGGAGAGAGAAAGAGAGATAGTTAATTTGATGTAATACTCTTATATTTTGCTAAAATCTATACTAATATTATAAAGTTGAAGAGTTTGTTTGTTTGAACGCGCTAATCTTAGGAACTACTGGACCGATTTGAAAAATTATTTTAGTGTAAGATAGTATATTTATCGAGGAAGGCTATATAAATATAACATTTCGCTAAGATAAATCGGAGAGGAGCAGTAATAAAAAAATATTCATCAAAATGGCGGCGACCGTGGATGGTACCTTTGGCGCCCATTTTTGAATTGACATTTAAAAACCAAAATCTTCGACCATATCTTACATAATTTTCAGAAATAATATTATTTATATGTACGTATATCACTATACTTTAATCTAAGATGATAAAAAATGTCAACAACCCTATTATGTTCCATATTCCGTACACAATAGAGTCCAATATAGCGTGTTACCTGTATATATTGAGGACTGCTTTAGTAGGAGAGTAGAGCGCGAACTCTGGTTCTCGTTTGTCCACGGTGTGAGTGCTGTGCGTCATCTCCATATACCGCGACATTGTTCGTTCTAACGCCGCTGCTACACCTGAACCGTAACACGAACAACATAAAGCTCATTTTTCAATGTATTTTATGTCTTATGACCTTCATGAACTGTGCTTAATGTTTGCTTTAACGCCGCTGTTACACCTGAACCGTAAGACATATGAAATAAAGCTCATTTTTCAAAGTCTTCCATTAAGGTTCTATTACCGAATGAAGGCAATGTCAAATATGTTTTTTTATATCGAAAAAACAAGAGGACCAATCACGCTTGAACGCACTAATCTCAGGAACTACTGGACCGATTTGAAAAATTCTTTTAGTGTAAAATAGTCCATTTATCGAGGAAAACAATAGGCTATATAACATCACGCTAAAATGAATAGAAGAGTAGTAATTAAACATATGTAAAAACGGCAAACGTCAATATATTTACCCGTGTTGGGTGAGGACATGATAGTCTGCGGCGCCCTGGACTGCGACGAAAGGTAGTAGTACCAATGCCTCACAGACGCTTCATCTACGCCCTGGAAATAAATATTATTTTGATAATAAACTGGCTGGCAACTTTAGGGAATAATTATAATTTTTATATGGTAATGGTTTTTGATTGTATGTATGTAATTGTATGTCCATATCTTTAACACAATCTACAGCCTATACCTCGTTTTTTTCGTTGTGATTTAAAAAGTAAACAATCTTGGCACTACTTTTATTTATTTCATTAATTTAAATAAGTATTTAGAAGTATACATAAATTTATTTTAATATTAAATTATTGTTTCTTCTTAATTTTTTCTAATTTTATTCTTATTTTTAAATCGATAATTACAATAAAAAGACACTGTAAGATTGTTTACTTTATAAATCACGACGAAAAAAACGAAGTTTATATTATCCTATTGAATAGTAATTAACTGTTAAGCATAAATTCCAAATAAAAAAGCTATTAAATTATATAAACACCGAATATATGATTCAATTGTATCGCTACTAAAAATTTTGGACCTAAGTTTGTAATAACGCAATTTTAAAATTACTTAGCTTTATGACTTTGTTTACTATCGAGACTTTAGGAAGTTTTATTGTAACATGTTTGTTTATTTTTAAAATTAATTTTGTGTTATTAAGTTTATTTTAATTTTTTTACGTTCGTTAAGTGAGCTATTAGTTCCTAAGACGAAATAAATGATTTGAATAAAAAAAAAACCTTTTTTTTTGTTTCGACTTTCCTCAGTAAATTATAGACTTTGTCTCCTCACCCATACTATTAATGGTCATAAATAATGCTCATGTATTTTTTACTAGATTACAAACAAATAATAGTCTCACCAAGGCATCATCATACAGTGCAGCATCTTCATCATTCTCTTCACCGGTGAGGTTGTATATGTGCGACGCCAGCGCCCTCGCGATAGTTCCTATATTGTTCACCAAGTTCTTCACACCTGCTTCCGATGGTGTGTCCAAGATTGTGTTTCTAGAAGGTTCTTTGTGGCTCTGTTGGATACGAAAATATTTTAGAGTAGTTTTTTTTTTTGATAGGTGACCTGAGCCCATAGCCAAATGCCCTTTCCTTCGAACACTCACGCCAAACGCTATCTAAAAATGTATGGCAATGACATAAACGACGTAATTTTTTTTTGGTACCAAATCTTTTTTTTATAATAAAGCCTAACTAATATACCCCCGCAGTAGTATTCCGTGTCGCGGGTGACATGGACAACACAAGTAACACATCACTAACACCCATGACTCGAGAACAAACATTTATCTGTCACATAAATATCTACATGGGAATCGAACCCGGGACCCTTCGCTTCGCAGGCAGGATCACTACCAACTAGGCTATGGGGTCATCAAAGTACATAATAATTACATACAATCATTTAACAACTCACCGTTAAAGAGCTAAGTGTGAACGCAGTCATTCTTCGAATACTGAACCTCTCATGCTGCCAAGCCAGTACCTCATCAGCTAGATTGATCTTCTTGTGGTTCACCGGGACATTTAACCTGGACTTGATGGAGTGGGCAGCGGTGCCAGGCTTCGGAGGCTTGGACACATGCATCGTGAGGGATTCTGATGATATTGAGTCCAGACACATTGCGAATGATACATCCTGGAAAGAGGAATATTTTATCTATATTAGTATCTCAAAACAAGTGGGGCATTTAACTTTGTATATTAAATTTACGGAGCCTAGAGAAAACTAAAGGAAGAGGAGTGTTGCAATAGCTGATTTAACTCATAAATAAAAGGTTAAGAGTTAAGAATACATTTGAAAAAAAAATATTGGATGTTTTCCAAAGGAATCTATAATCGAGATAAAATGTATGTCTTATTCCTGGATGCAAAATATCTGTGTGCTAAATTTCAGCTTAATCCATTCAAAGGTTAGACCGTGAAGGACAAATAAACATCCAAATATCCAAACATTGAAACATCTTTAATTACTAACTTTCACATTTATAATATTAGTAGGATTTCATGAAATGATAGGTTCTATAATTCCTTAAATTACATTAAGTACTATTAGTTATCATACATAGTAGGTAATGCAACATAATATCATAAGTGTATCATTGATACCTATATGTATATTTGATGTTAAATTTAAATTCAAACCTGAACTAAATCATACCTGCAACAGAGTAACATCCGTAGAATCCAACTGTTCCTCCAGCCATTTCTTAATTGAGAAGTAGTTCAACGAATGTCCGGCAGATGTCAGCACGAACACTATCGTCGGTCCCCCTCTAACCGCAGCCGTTGAATAGAGACGGGAGAATATCCTCGCTAGCTCTAGTATAGCTATGGCGCCTGAACCGTTCGAGTCTGCTCCGTTAGCAAGCCCCTGTAATAGATGAAGAAATAGTAATAATCTTACATATAATTCTGTTTGTCTGTGCGTTTGAATGAGCATCACATAAAAACGGCTGATTTGACAGAACAATGGATGAAATACATAAATAATCCCGAACTCAGGGCGTTACTTAGGCTTTATTTTATTTAAAACAGTTCACTCTAACAGAAGTTATTAAAATTTTAAGTTTTTATGGGACTTCTCTAACTGACGTGACTTATATGGCATAAAGTTATGTTATGACACAATAGTATGACATAATGTTATGACGTAATAGTATGTCATAATGTTATAACGTAATAGTATGTCATAATGTAATGACGTAATAGTATGTCATAATGTTATAACGTAATAGTATGTCATAATGTAATGACATAATAGTATGTTAGGATCACTTACAGGAATGATAGCAAATGCATCATAATGGGCTGCAACAACAATCGTCTGAACCGTGCCGAACCTTCCCACTAGTTTGCCATGAAGAGTCACCGGTCTCGAGTCCATCTTCTGAGGATTGGATGCTGACACAGCTGTCAACAAAGTAATCATTAATAAAATAAACCTATCAGCTGAAAATTTAAGAGGTATTTAATACAAAAATAATAAGCCTATGTCACTCTTACAATCAAGACAACACCAATGTTGCCTTATAATGTTGAATCAGTCTATACCTCACTTTTTCATCGTGATTTAAAAAGTAAACAATCATACAGTGTCTTTTTATTGTAATTATCGATTTAAAAATAACACAGACACAAAATAAAAAAAATTAAGGAATAAACAATAATTTAATGTTAAAATAAATTTCTGTATAGGTACTTCTAAATATTTTTTAGATTAATGAAATAAATAAAAATATATAGGCTATATAACATCACGTTAAGATAAATAGGAGATGAGCAGCAATAAAAAATATTGCGAAAATGGCAAAATAATGCGAGCTGAGCCACGGGCGATTGCCAATGTATAGTATAAAAGAGTATATAAACAAAATGCACTTACAAATCTGATATCCATTTGATGAGACTGTGTTCATCATAGCTTGCAGGGCCGTGGCAGATTTCTCATCGGTGATGAAACTATGTTGAAGGTCTTTTAAAATGCTATCAAACTCCGGCATCCACTCAGCAAAATACACCGGGATGTTAATTTCTTGCATAGCCATTGCTGTTTCTAACAGTTGCAGGTGCTAAAAAACGATACCAAAATATACCATAACATCATTGTCAAATCATAATAGACTTTATGTTTAAAGACATTAAGTTCATTTCCACATGACTATTTTGGAAACTAGGTAATGTAAACACTATGAAAATTTATCAGTGAATTATGTTTGGTCTAATGATAAGATAATCTTTATTTAATAACATCATGCATTTTTGTTACATGTAAAGAGCCTTATTATTATCGGACAGTAATCATTAAAAGAAAAAAAGTCGATGCTGAAAATGTAGGGGGGACATTTCGAAAAATTTTATAGGTTTTGTCACTCCGACACGACAGTGGAAACAAATTCAATAATACCCAGTATGTTGAATTCCATCCCAAGTATTACTCCCGCGGGGGTATATCAGCTACTTTACGGGGGCAACAAAAACATATTTGTTACATTTGTAACTTAGAAAACATATAGAAAAAAGTAACTAGTACTGTTCGTTTCCATGTTATTTTAAAGATAGGGTAAAATAAGTTTTCCTTATAGGTCAAAGGGGTAACAGTACTTAAAGGGTTAGGAAGCAATGCTCTAGAGCATGTCAAAGAACAAAATACATATACCTCGTTTTTTTCGTCGTGATTTAAAAGATAAACAATCTTGGCACTACTTTTATTTATTTCATTAATTAAAAAAAATATTTAGAAGTACCTATACAGATATTTATTTTAACATTAAATTATTGTTTATTCTTTAATTTTTTTTTATTTGTGTCTGTCATATTTTTAAATTGATAATTAAAGTAAAAAGGCACTGTAAGATTGTTTACTTTTTAAGTCACAATGAAAAAAACGAGGTATACATACGCTAGAAAAACATTACCATCCTTGTACAAAAAATATAACTTTAATCACAGATAATTTCTTCAAACATACCTCAACTTGTTCCGGATTCATCATAGAATCATTCTTAGGGAGCACCAGCACAAGAGCACCGGCTTTGCTTCGTATTTCCATGAACTGTTCGATGGAGAGGTCTTGGATCCTCGCCACCACACAGTGGCGGGAAGAGCTCCATGAGCTGAGGGAACGGCCTTCCAAGTTAAAACTGGCCGCTCGGCAACCTGAAATTAGTCACAAATACACACATCAATAAAGTCTGACTGAGCCAAGCTTTTAATGCCTTCTTGATAGTTTAAGACACCATTTTTTTTCTGAGAGGTAGTAAGTAAAATATTTCCCGATGTGAATTGAGTAAAGTTATAGAAAAATCAAGTAAAAAAAATTGTTTTCAAAAGATGAGAAAATGTTCAAAATCATGTAACATACATAATTAAAAGCAAAATTTAAAAAATGCTTTAGAAAACAATTTTTTTATAATAAAATTAGTTAAGTGATGTTTATAGTGTTCTTATAATGTGAGATGGTTTTATAATGTATAATTGTAGTATGATTTAATATAAAATATGCTTACAAAAAATAAATAAACCCGATTTAAATGTTGATGGGACTTAGACAGACCAGTACTTAGAAGTAAAGAATTTACTTAAATATTTCAAAACACTTAGGACTTGAAAAGAATTAAAATTGGAAATTCTTTAGAAAGCAAAATTCATTGACAAAAGATGGTTTTTGCAAATCATTTTTGCAGTCATGGATGAATGACAATAGCTTCATTAATTATTAAATATTAATGTCAAGTAAACTAGTCATTGAAAAAGTTATTCTATATGTCTAATATTATAGGTCTATATCTTACAGAACTTGATTTTATGACTGATTTTGACTTTGAGCCCTGGCAAAAAAGATAAACTGTATTAATCACATAATATCAACTCAGTCTTACGGTAATAATAAAGATTGAAATCTTGTTCCATGACAATGAATATTTTACTTTTTAATATAAAATGTGCCGCCTAACGACTCACTCAAAAAATTAATCAATTCAATTGAATCAACTGAACTGTGACCATAACCTAAAAGTGCCATCGATTTTCGCAATTCATAAATGAGAACAAGGTTAATTATGTACACTTACCATGAGGAACGGTGTGGAGGTCGTATTGCTGCATTCTATACACCGAGAACTCATGAGAAGCTGCCACAGGATTGACTGGGGAGATTATAATAAAAATCGGAAAAACCACCAGCAAGTAATATGGCAAATACCCCTTGAAAATCTCCGCAAAACCGTCTGCCTGGTCTAGCCACATCTTGGCGTCTTATAAATGTGTTATTTATAATCTAATTTACACGAAAGATCAATTATTCTCACACTATCCTATTAGAAGAAACCTTAAATATGATTAGATACTTCTCCAAAGTCGGTCAACGAGATGACATTTGCGTGACTTGACACCACAGAGCTTGACATATTTGCACAGAACACTATGCATATTTGTCTCTGGTTTCACAAAGAAAGTTGCAATATAAAAAAAATATTCTTGTTTTATTAATCAAAAAAATATAACGGTTGAATTTTGGTCTTAAATATTTTAAAATAGGTACCGTATCTTAAAAATATTTTTTTTAGCTTTTGAAATGTGATTTTGCATAATTTGCGTGGTTAAGTAGGTGTGTCTCAAAGATATTAATTGTTTTTATGACCGATAGATGGTAGCACTTCAATCAACCATCCTCCGTTACCTCGTTGCCTACGAAAAACAAGCCTGTGTGATTTATGTGGATTATAATATTAGCAAAAGGGAATGGTAACAACAAAACGGCTGGTAATTATGAAAAACTGATTAAATTTTGATTAAAATTGTCTTATCATTCATCATTGATCATCGGTGATCCAGCATGATAATTATTTTGCGCTATCTTTGAGTGATAACTTTAAAAAAAATGGATTGTATAAAAACATTCGACTCCTTTCACCAATCCAAACTAGACCAACCTCGACGATAATGTGCTTAAACCGTTTAAACCATAATTAATTAAATCACAATAAACTCCCAATTCAGTTACAAAGCATACTACGACTTTAAATCTTAAGAAAAAACCAATGCAATACACACTCGCAGCGGTCGCGGCCGTACAAATAAATACAGGGATTTACAACCCTCTTAAATATGAGAACGTTGGGATAGAGATAGCTTAAAAATACCCGAGACCGTATCACAAATGGCGCGGCTTTCAAACGACCTAGTTTTAATCTCAGACCAAAAAGAATAATAGACTCAATAGACTCAGTCTTCAGAACAATATGTGCGGTAATTTTATTTTTTATTTTTTACGGTCTGACATTTTTCACAGAGCACGGCTTGCCGAGTAATGTACTGTATGTTATTCTGATGGTAGAGTCTATATATTTTTGGCCTGAGATTTTAACATGTATCTACCTCTCTTTATAAAGTTTTGTTCACGCCGCGCGCTCATGGTGACTTTATTAGATATTATGATTATGATTATGGTTGATTTTGGCCACTTTATAATATTACATTGATTATAACACCCCAATGGGTATTGATGGTATTTTTTAATCTTATTATCAGTTGTCAAGGGACTATTTCATCATTACGTAATCATTTATTTTTATTTTTAAGAGCTACCCTAACCCAGGAGCTGACTACTGAACAGCTAATAAAATTCTCCATTAGCCTACATTTGGACAATAGGAAAATAACTTTGTAAGCGGTCACAAAAAAACTACTTAAATACAATGTCAGATAATGAACAATCAACTACTAAAGAATCAAAAATGTACAAACAATGTAGGAACAAGGAACAATGTTAGTCTCTCTACACTTTAACTGCAAAAGATGTCAGTGTAATAAAAAGCGTTTCGAACAAGAAATCGATCTAATAAAAAAACTATGATGGAAGCGAGTCGACAGAGTGACCTCGATCTTGAATCTTGCAATAATTTTCCGACGTCAATTTTAAGTCATTCACCTATTTTTTTAACTACAATTGTTTGTTTTTACATAAGGCTTACCCCTTCAAGGCCCAATACTGAGTACCTACGGTCTCTCCTCATTATTGAGGAGGCCTAGAACGAGTTTTGCATAACAGTAGGTACCTACCTAGTAATGGCTTCCTAATATCCAGTTTTCTTATATCTTAACAAACAGTCAGTAGAAGCTTGAAGCAGTTGCTTCATAAACTCGCGCACCGCCATCACGAGCAGCTTTGCTTCATAAACTCGCGCACCGTCATACACGAGCAGCTTTGCTTCATAAACTCGCGCACCGTCATACACGAGCAGTTTGAAGCAGTTACTTCATAAACTCGCGCACCGTCATACACGAGATAGCGAATGTTTGAAGCAGATCATCTATGTCCAGCTTCAGTGAAAAAAGTAGACCACCGTCAGTCTGTCGCAGATCTTAGTAGGTACATCTGGACCGCTTTGGTAATTACTGTCCTATGGCAATCTAAATCTTCATCTAAAGCTAAACCAAGCCTCAAACTGAAACCCATTACAGAGCAAGGATTTCTCCTCATAACTAAAGACCTAGAGCATACTCCACCACGCTGCTCCAGTGCTTGGCTGAGGGATTATTGGCCAATATAAGTGTTGCAAATGACGCCCAAGTCCTTCTGATAATAGCTTAACAATCTAACATAACATAACGTGCCCTACAAAGCACGGAAACGCTCAACAAACTACTCCTAACGGTCACCCATCCATATTCCAACCGCGCCCGCTTGCTTTACTAATCCCGTACTTAACGAAAAAATACTTCCGTTCTTAATTACTTAATTAAAGCTCTAATAGCTAAACCGAAGCGAGCTCACTGTCGTGGGGACCGTGCTCGTATAACCATACGTTCGCAGCCTGGTCGCTTATTGCTTGTACGTTCAAAACAATAATTTCAGCTTGTAGTAATACCCCGTGAAGACACGTCTATTCATCGGCGCTGCAAGAGACAGCAAAGATAAAGGCGCAGTAGTTCAATTACATATCCAGAAAAATAACATACATTACATTACATTACATATCCAACGAATGTAAAAGGGGTCGTTCGAACATAACCAAACCGTCAGTTTGCTAGTATACGGCGAGCACGTGACAAATTTTTGTTCGTCACGTATTTACTGGCCATTGTATACGACCGCGCTGTATATTCTTTTTTTTATGGGTCTGTCCGTATAATATTCAAGTTCAAGTTAATATACGTGTCATTTAATAAGACTCTTTTTAAGAGTTTTTAGCAGCTCACGGTAAACATACTTGCCTTAATTTGGCGGAAGGATATGCGTTCTAAAATTGAACCGATAGTGTATGAGCTAACGTGGTACATGTAGAAACGTAAGATGTTTTGGATACCGTTGGTTATAGCATTTTAATTCACTACACAAATAACTGTCGCCTGCGCAGCGTGTACGCAGACAGAAACAAGATATCACCAATTTAAATCATTGTTGTTTAAATTAAGTTATTTATACTTACACAATCATAATAATTGTGACGGTCAACAAAATGGCAGAACAATGGCTGCAAGCTATTGTTTGTATATTGATTAGGTACGCTTAAATTTCTTAACATTTCTGCACAGGCCACAATAATTAGTTAAAATTCATAACAATAGGTTTAAATAAGGCACTATTAATGACCTGATAATAAGCATTTAATTGACGTAACTGTCTGCCCTTTCAGTATAGTCTTTGGTCTGCCCCCACTGGGCATCGAAGCCGTAACCACTTGCTTTGTAGGTAGAATTACCATCAACTAGAGCCATAAAAAAATATTTGCCATAGTTTTTTAAGTAACAAAATGAGATATCTCTACAGTTCATTTTTTTAACTTGTCCTATTTAGCACGCAATTTATAATAATTACTTTAACCTTGTAACGGAAATCACACATTCTCATGTTATTTACACTGTGCTTATTTCAAACATGCTTAAATTTTCGCAAGAATTTCGCAGAAAATCAAAGTAAAAAAAATAAGATAAATTAAAAAAAAAAACAAAATATCTATACTATAATAAAACAGTAAAATAAATTT
>LGAG01000726.1:42790-60015 GCA_001278395.1 Lerema accius
TTTATAGAATTTTATGTAACCTATAACCAGCGGAATAACAAATTATAACCAGTAGTTCGGGGAGTTAGGTGGGAACAGATGAACATTCATACATACATACATACATACATACATACCCACATACATACCGGTCAAAATCATAACCCTCCTTTTTGCTTCGCCGTAGTCGGGTAAAAATATCAACTCAGTCCAAGTAATTTTTAGAGTCCGTACAATCTGCTACAGTACTCTTAAAGAAAACTGAGTGTGAGACACCTAAATTTTTTTAAGGTTTCCATTTATTATAAAATCTAGGCAACCCGAAAATAACCAAAGTTCTACTATAGGAGGAAAAAATAGGTCAGCGGACCTTAAATCGATGGACGGAAACAAATTATCCGCGGTGACAAGCACTTATTTAACACTTCATTTCCGAAAGGAAAAGATGTAATCTTGTGTATTATCAAGCTTATTTTAACCTATATCTCATCGTATTCTAATACATACGTATTTCCTATTTATAGAAGCTAAACATTTTATAGATGGCAGCATGGTCATCAATATTCTACGTGAAAGTCAATCTAATCTAGTTTTGCCATCCATTAATGTTGCTAACACTACTATTAATATTATAAACTTATCTGTCTGTCTCCTGTTATCTTTTCACACCCAAAATACTTTATGGATTTGGTTATTTGGCGAAGAGATTATAATTTGATCTAGAGGAAGGACACGGGACATACTTGTATTTTATTCCGACTATATTATCTCCTGTAAAACAAACTACTGTCACGGTACACGGAAATTTAACGGGTTCATAATAACATAGTACAGTATTGTTAATCATTACGATAAACAATAGCGTTTCTTATTTATTCCAACGAAAAAGCCTTTAACATATTTATAGTCTACGTTTATAAATACGTAAGAAACTTAAAAAGAAACCTTCAACCCTTAGTCGCAAACTTATCCAAAACGACTTAGCATAATTACCTACTTTCCCGTCACTTAAAGAAAGAAAGCAACACATGGAACAGAAATTTTAAGACATAAAATTCTCAAGCATAAATTTTGTCGGAAAAAGAACATCAAAAGTTTACGACAAGCATTAAACAAATGTCTAATGGTAACGAGCACATCATTAAATATGCCATTGTTTTTGCAACAAACAGATAAAAACTCGTTTGGTTATTCTACCATGCTTACTTACGGTTAAATTCACTTTTTAACCCCCGACGCAAGAAGAGGGTTATCTATAAGTTTGACGTGTCTGTGTGTCTGTCTGTTTGTGGCACAATAGCTCCCAAACGGATGAAGCAATTTCAATTTCGTTTTTGTTGTATTAAAGATGACTTATCTGCGAGTGTTTTTAGACATGTTTGATAAAAATCGGTTGAGCCGTTTTAAAGTTGTACGGGTGAGAGTGGGGAAGAATAACCGAATGTCTGTAAATATACTCTAGAGGGATCTCAAAAAAGCGCACTGAAAGAGAATATTGATGACTTTATCGAATGTTCTTAGCTTCGTTTGACGTGCGACATTTTGTCGTTTCTTTGTCGTGTCGCAGGTGCTGTCGCAAGTGTATATAGAGCCTATGTACCCATCAACATTCTATGTAATTTAAGTGCTAAGCGGGTATAACCCGGCCAAGTTTAGTATGCCACTCAACATGCTCCGTCCTTGACACAACATTTACAAGATCTGTACTTAAATAAACGAAATAAAAGTATTCAAAGTATTCAAGTTTAATTATACGCTACAATTTATAGTATATGAATGCTTGCGGTATGTGAATGAATCGACACCTATATTAGTATATACATTATTTTAGAAATGCGAAGATTTGTTAGTTCATAATTTGAATATTCCGTTTTTATGTCAAAACGGCTGTACAGATTTTGATTAATTTTAGAACTGAAATAGATTAAGTCTTGGCAACGGATATAGGGTAGGTACTTTACCTTCCAAAAACAATAGCTCAAGGTGTTTAAATACATTATATAAATGTGATATTTACTATTGAAAATGATTAACGATTTTAACTTTAATTTGGCTAAATATTTTAGCCTCCTTAGTATTATTACACACAAACTGTGTACTACATAGTTCGTTTAAATCACGCGGTGCTGCTCGCCATTATTTTGAACTTGGCTTGACACTCTACCGCGTGTCTAGATCTCACTACGCTTTGTTCAAACTCAAACTTTCAACCAAAACTAATAATCACTGTTTATTTAAAAATTTAATAAATTAAACACAGATGAGATTAATAGACATATTATTAAACGGTAACCGCTACATAAAAAAATACGTTCTCACCAAACAACTCCTCAGTATTTTTAAACGTGAATCAGTTTCGTTTGTTTACTTCTGTGTATTTTTGTCAAAGACTCGCTCGTGTTAAGCTACACCTGATGTTTAATTTGCAGCGACAATAAAACACCTCTGAGAATTAACGAAAAATATCACCTTTGCCTCAAAGTTTTCTTTTGTTATTTTACTTTTAGTTTTTGAAATTCGTCTGTTTAACGTCTGCGTGTTCGGTACAAAGTCAAATAGGAGTTTTAGATAATACCTATATTTTTGTAAACAGGTGTAATATTTATGAACTTATATTAAACTTTAAAGACTCTTTGGTTAAGTAATGAGTATCCTTAATTTAACTAGAGGATCCTGTGTGCGGTTGAAATCGATCATGACTCATCAAGTATTTTCTATACGATTTGACGTATGTCACAGAGCACGGCCTGTCGAACAATGTTCCAGGAAACGGTATCATTTGATAAGTACGTTATGTTTTTTTCTACTATGCTCATTTGTTCCGAAGTCTCAGTCTATATATTTTTTGTCTGTGCTAATCTATATTAATAATATCGTCAATGGGTACGGTAGACCTGAGCAAAACCTTATACGAATAACAAAACATAAAAAAACATTCATTTCGAGTCGACAACATAATATCCACAAAATTCGGATTATGGAGTATTTCGTTAAATTCTAATGGCACTGACAAACAAATCGCATTCGCCATCTTGGTCAGTTAATAAACGTTCCGTTTCACATATAAATAAAATGATCTGTCACGAAACTTATGTGGCAGACGAAATTTCACGCGAGCGAAGCCGCGGGCAACAGCTAGTATATTATAAATATAAACTTGTTTATTTGATTGGCACATATCAATGTGAACCACAACTGTTTTTAACAGGGCCTCCGTCTAAATGAGTGCGAGACATAATTAATTATTTAAGAAGCATAATTACGTAATTTTTGACGTTTCACCCAAGTAATTAATAACCTGCTCTTAGCAATTAAACTAATTTTACTTTTACAACAAAATAAACATTTGCTTGCTATTTCTACGAAATAGTTGAATGACCGAATTATTTTTATTATTGTTGAGCAAAAAGACATTATATAAAGCAATAAAAACAGCTTTATCACAATACAAATTGTTCGTATTTTCAAAGCTGAATCAGTTTTATTTGTTCAGAAATCCGACATCTCTTTCGTGTTTTCTTGGCAAGGTTTGTTTGTTTAGGTTGCTTGTATAAACTATAGGGTGCTCCGTTTGACAAACCGCCCTTGACACTGCCGTTTAACGTCAACCTCACCCTGTATAGTCGATAAATTTTATTTACATGCCACTGGGAAGAGCTTTTTAGACGAATTTATATTTTATTTTCGTCTACTCGACGAATAATTATTAAAGTGTCTGTATATACAGGGTTAATTTTAATTAGCGCATCACCTTTTGCAAGTAGCTTCTCCACATCAATCCCAACAACATTTGTTCTACCACTTTTTACATAGCTCGATAAATAACCAAAAAAACAATAAACAAAAAAATTTTTGCTCCCTCTGTTATTTATTATTCTATATTTTGCAAGAGGTAGCTAAAATGGCAACTCCCGGGCGCCCCTACCTCGCCGCCCGCATTCATTCAACGTATGCGCAGAGCAATCCTAGTTCAGAAGCAACACATTAATTTTGTATGAGAAAATTTAAATTTTAAAATTTATTAATTTCAAAAGGTGGTAGAACAAATGTTGTTGGGATTGATGTGGAGAAGCTGCCGGCAAAGGGTGATGCGCTAATTAAAATTAACCCTGTATATGAATACTCGAATGGCACGATTTTCGCTTCAATTTTCAGAATAACGTGTGCATGTACCAGTTTAGAATTTGGCATCCTTAAAGTTTATATGGAGAAGAAACCCACAACTTTAATTTAATGCGAGTATGATGTATGTGTCTATAGGTACTCTAATGTTTGACATAATTTCGAGCAACTTTCGACCACAGAGCTGCTTTTTAGTTGAAATAAATTACTATAATACTCGCAACTAGCAGTTTTTACACAGATTACCAACCATTATACCATTGTCCTTGTAAGTCGTTACATTGTGAACGACCTAAGAGCGACGTTAATTGTGGCGTCTTATAGTAAAGAACTACATCTCCACTGTGCCAAGGACATTACTTCAACGTAAATACTTACAACTGTGGCTCTGCTATTCTGTTCAGTCTATTTCTGTACAATCCTACTAATATTATAAATGTGAAAGTTTGTAAAGATGTTTGGATATTTGGATGTTTGGTTATTTGGATGTTTGGATATTTGGATATCTGGATATTTGGATGTTTGGTTATTTGGATATTTTGATGTTTTTAAGTCCTTCACCGGCCTTTACGGTCTATCCGTTGAACGGATTAAGCTGAAATTTGGCACATAATATTCATCCAGAAACAGGACATTGGATATATATTGTATCCCGATTAAAGGTTCGCTTGGGATAAATAAAAAAAAAATTAAAACTACTTGTCTGCGGGCGACGTCTAGTAGCTGAATATATTATATTCAACGAAAACCTATTTTGAGCTGTAAATGGGGACATATTGTGAACATATCTAACCCGCCCCACTCATAACCGTGATGAGCGCATCCACTCGTGAGCTCGTACAATAACGAACCGACTTGGTTACTTCAACGAGTTGTGCTTGCAGTTTTAATGAACCGTAATTAAATTTAGCCTCAAAACCTTATTTTAATGGCCTCAAACTTACTCATTTAGGTCCTCTTAAGGGCTTATGATTTGGCTAGCATTGCGTTATGCTGCTTCAGAATTAATTGGCTTAAGTCTAGGTTAATCTGTGGTAGAAGGACCGTAATGTATGTATGTATGTTGAATGTATATTTCATTTGCGCGCTCTACGGTACAAACGGCTTCACGGATTGTAACATTATGAGGTGTCAATGAATTCCTCTATTGTGTGAGTGACATACATGAGTGAGTTACAATATTTTTAAATACCACCCAATTTTCAGAAGTCGGTTTTTTATGATTACTACTTATATTTTTTACTACTATTAAACGTAGGTAGTAGGTATCTGGGGGCACGGCAATGCCTCCGCCAAATCGAGCAAAAAAGGCGGCACGGCCGTACCATCCTTTTCTTGAAGTTTATTATTATGCTAGTAGGTATGTACTACTTATTCGTGTCTGAATTATTATTAAAACAATACCAAAAGTTGTACCCTTCATCTATAAATATATAGATATTCGATATTCTAATTAGGTAGTAGGTAATAAGGAGAAAAGGTAACAAGATTTAAAACAAAACTTTTAACTTGATAGCACTGATCTGAATTGTTAATGCGCCGCCCCATTCGGTTCAAGTAGTTGCAAAGCATATGCAAAATGCATATGCACTTGTAATGCATTCTTTTAATGAATATTCAATGAACTGCTAACAAATTTTTCACTAGACCTATTTTGGAAATGAGGAAACACTGCTTACTCGTATATTGTTCGTTCAGAAGTTTGTATTGGCTGTTTTGAAGGTGAATTCTTTTAAATGAAATATGTTTTGCTTTTCAAATATTGAAACATAAAATCTGTGAAGTCTTTACAACAACAATAAAATAGTTTCCGTCCCTTCCATGAACAAAAAGACATAATACAGACGCGTAAACAAACATACTTTCATACGTATAACAATAACACCACTTACTATTGCCACGACAACTACAACCACACGAATAAATTGATTTCATATATTTTAGTTCGATGTTATTTCTGAATTCTATTATTTAATTTGTTCGGTTAAAGTTTAAGTTAACTGCTGTTTTCTTAACTACGGCTTAACTGACTAAGGCCTGTTTTTACAGCACCAGACTGCCGCTCAAACTTTGGTGAGTCGTCTTCGGTGAGCCCTCTACTTAGCATTTCTTTTTCTATCTTTTCTTATCTTATCTTATCTCTTGCTTTGTATTCTTTATCCTGTTGCAGCTTCTTGGTGCAGTAAGGCTTACTTCTCTTCTTACACGAAGCGTGATGTATCTTTCTTTTATAAAAGTTTTTATAAAAGTAAGATGTGTTTTTGTTTTTTTTTTATTGAAGAAACATACATTACGCTCTATTTCTCTAATAACATCTTACACGCTGATAAATTAATTTACTTAACGCAATACCACACCTAACAATAACAAATAATTCACACAACATTATGTACTAACACAAACTGGCGCTTTTGAATTTTGTTTGGCAGTTCGAATGGCCCTAAATTATTACGACGCTTTGATAAAATCACCCTTCCTGTATTAGGAATACGGTTTATGTTTGTAATTGGTTTCTACATAATTATGTTTCGGTATCGCGATCATATTTTACATTAATTCTGGCTTAGTTGGTTCGCTCCTAATTCGACGCGGCCACGCAACGATAACATTGGAACGAAGAGATATTTTTAGGGTTTCGTATATTTTATAGATTTCCGTACTTTTTTACCCGACTTTGGTGAAAGGGTAATGTTGGTACGATTCCAGGTAATGCTTTTTAACGTATGTATGTAAGTAAATCAATATTTTTGGCACGCTATACAGTCTAAACGGGGTAACAGATTTCAGCGTATTATTATTATAAGGTGTCATTGGATTCTCCTCCACTATGAAAGCGACTTAACTTATTGACTAAACTAATTATTTTTTAAATAAGAGTATAAGAAGAAACATAAGGAATTAATAGAATATGGCATTACATTAACACCAGGTAAATAATCAGTTATAATTAAGTATAATAAGTCGCGTGTACGAAACGCGGTCATATTGCTATAAGCAACTATTCCAGACTACCTTAGGGCAGAGGACACAATAAAAAAAAGAAGTAGGCTGCACAAGTGTTAAGAAAGATAGAATGCGTAGTACATAAAGATTAAAGATAAAGATTCTGAACATGCCTGAAATTTTCTTGAAGGCCTTAATTATCATTAAACCACTGTATCCATTATAGTATCAATCACTGGCGTCTCCCAAAGGAGCGTGTTCCAAATAACTGCTCTATCCCGACCCAAATTAATCATGTTTGAGGCAAAATGACTTGCTAGTTCGGGCATGCCTTATTTCTGCCGTGAAAATCTTCCCGCTTACTCACTTCGCGTTAAATTCAGATTAATTTATTTCGTGGAATGAAATAAGGTGCCGGCTCCAGTGATGGACGCGCCAGTCTCACTTTTACCTAATCTCTAAAGTAACTAGGGATTATGTTAAAAAATATGCTACTAAATTTGAAATTAAAATAAAATTATAATTTAAAAAAAATTAAACCAATTTCAAAAAAGGTAACTGAAAAGTACGAAATAACGGATTGGGGACATAGAATTTCTTTTGAGGTCGGTATGGTTTTACTGTCATAACTATTATTGTCTAATGTAAAAATTTGGCAGTTTCAATAATATTACATACATACATGTAGAATTGATAACCTCTTTCTTTTTTGAAATCGGTTAAAAAGACTACAAATAACCTAAAAATTTACATCTAATCAAACTAAGTACATGAAATCTTGAAATAAGCTACAAGAAATAAACTGAAAATCATTAATTTAAGTAATCAAATACAATAGGTGCCGAATAGGTGTTAAAAACAACTAAAAATATTCCCCAAAAACATTGACGTGAGTAAACTATTGAGTAAGCCTTCACATTGTACATTAGATATAATTGATTGTTGCGTGGCAGCCCTATTGTTAGGCATTACACTAAAGAATTAGGTAACAAAGGAGAATCATTAATAAACACCTAACACACCCAGTTCTAAGCTTTTCTTCTTTACTACGAAATGCGAACATTTCCATTCGGTTTTAGGTTTAATATTCGCGTTAAAATACCTATTTACTTAATAGCAAATGCTTTTAGTCGACTACGCTGGTAAATCCATCGGTTGTCAAACTTTCGATAGTTGTTTTTCTAATGTTCTTCACCAATCGACACTGAAATAAGATCGTGGATGTCATAGTCAGTTGTTCTCAAATTAGGCGGTAATGCGCACACTAAGTAATTGATTGAGTATTCTAAGGACATAAATGATAGAATTAAGGGGCGATAAGTAAGTAGTATGACACTATGTTTATAAAATAAACTAATTTTGTGGGGCGTTAAAAAGTAATGTCTAAGTGAACAATAAGGTTTGAGGACCTTCTCTAGGCTTCCGTATTGAAGAAAAACCATAGTTCTCAGGGAACGTCATCATGTTCCCTGGGTCATTAATAGGCATAAACCAGGTAACTAAATATTAAGTAGTACTAACAAACCAATACTATATTTATAACGCCAGAAAAATGATATCGCGTGCCGTATGTTCATTTATCATTGGTATTATTGGTACTGTAGGGACCGAAGACCATTAAGTTGTTGCCTGTTGGTACCTATCAATTTCGGCTCACTTCGATTATGTACTTCGTAAAGAATGCATTACAGAAACAGAACCTAATATTACTTCTATAAGAGTCCTGTGAAAATAATCTTTAACCGAAGCAAGTCATCAATTTCTAATTCGCACATATTTTTATTGAAAATTAAAGTCCATTCGGACTCAGGAACTTCCTTTTGAAAGACCAACACTCAAACCATCAAGCTATCACTGCTACTATCATTAGTTCAAGCAGTATTATTTTAACATAGGTATTCTATTTCGTTTTGAAACATAAGAACGTGTCTTCAATACGTTCGTACCAGTTTATATAAATACCATCTACAAAATACCCATGTAAACGCGCAGAGGACGCGCGTATCAAAAACGTCGGCGCGTCAGAAAACCTCATGTGCAAGGGCCCTTATGAGAATGTCACCGATTCTCGTGCACTATTCAAGTCCTCACACGTAAGACACTCGTTAGAGGGTGGCACGTGAGCCACGGAGAGTCACTGTGAGTCACAGCGGGTCACGGCGCGGGTCACAACGTAACATGATTGTAACGCGATTGTCCAATCGCTTTAGAGCGAGACTATTGCTCTCAACTATCTGTTAAAGTATGTGTTATTTCTTTGGAGTTTGTAAACGATTAGTCTAGATGGCGTTAGATTTTTACTGTATACGAAAATGTCATCCCAAGGTCATTGTTAAAGTTAGAAGCATTATTATGATCACAGTTTGAGTACAGATAGCATACCAGGGTATTTTTAACCAAAAAGGTTGGTGTTGTAAGTTTGACGTGTCTGTGGGTGTGTCTGTCTGTCTGTGACCCCGTAGCTCCTGAATGGATGGAGCGATTTCAATTAAGTTTTTTTTTTGTATCAAAGGTGATTTATCTGCGAGTGTTCTTAGGCTTGTTTGATGAAAATCGTTTAAAGCATTTAAAAGTTAGAGGGGTTGAGAGTGGGGAAGAATAACCGCATGTCTGAAAATATACTCTAGTGAGGTCTTAAAATAAAAAAGCGTATTGAAAATTTAAGATTTTATCAAGACTGTTCTAAGGTTCGTTTGATGATAAAATGCGTCGAGGGTTTTTTTTTAAATTCTTAATTAAAGTAGGGCATTACCTTTAAATATAACTCCTAACTATGGATCTTTTCTAAC
Source organism: Lerema accius (assembly GCA_001278395.1). Lineage (NCBI taxonomy): Eukaryota > Metazoa > Arthropoda > Insecta > Lepidoptera > Hesperiidae > Lerema > Lerema accius. The sequence continues at coordinate 52,624 of LGAG01000726.1, forward strand.
TATAGTGGAGATGAATGATAGAGGCACTGACTAAGCGAAAATCTATTGACATTGTTATTTAAAGTTTCCCTAGAAATAGGCAGAGACGTTACCGCAGGCAAGCTATTCTAGCTACTTCATTCGGGTTATTTTATTAAAGACAAAAGAGAACAATGTATTTTAGGCATCTTGCTAGTCTACGAAATTTGCATCGCCCTGCTACGGATTCTCGTAGCAAAATGCCAAGCATTTCGTAGCAGCTACGTAGACCGTCGTAGCACGCTAAATGGATTTAAGCTTTTAGGCTGATAGAAAAGGTAATAGCCAAGGATTTTCCTTATGCTTATGTTCACGCATGTGTTTTATACAAAACGGATCTTTATTTTATCAAAAAAATATCGATCATTTATATTTTTTAAGAAAGTAGCCGACCAAAATAGGGCTCCTTGCAATTCAATCTACTCAACCGAGAGTCCGTACAATTTAATTTTTTGTAATATAAAATTTAGTTAATTTAAGTTAGTACTTTTCCGTTCGTGCCTATTACTTCTACACAAAACATTTATTTTTATAAAATTTAATTTCAAGGATTCATTCCCCTTTTCAAGTGCGGACTACTAAAAAATCTTTAATTTATCAAGTCACAAAAATAACCACGATCCTTTATGTGGCCACAATGACTTTACAGAAAAACTTTATTCAGCAAACCAGTTATTCTCAGGCCGTTATGTAACCTACCGCAGTTTCCGAATTGCCTTCGGCTCGCGACCGACGCTATTTGTTTGCGGAGATAGTATAAAGTCCCCAGAAGTTTCTACTCCTTTCGTTTGCATTCGTTTCATTACTTGCAAAAATATTACACATACTTTATAATCGTATGTTTTATATAAACTTCCGCCAATAATGAGAAATTAGACCATCATCTTGACAGCTAATAACCATCCGTATGTAGCTTATCCGTATCCATGTGTAATGTTATTATATTATTATTATTACGACACGAATTTTTGTAACAATAATAATACTTTTCATTAGTGAAGAGATCCAAATTAGATTCCATACAAAGAATTCCTATATACGAGTAGGTCCTATAATCTATATTCTGGTGCCCTATTTCTTGAAATATGAAACATTGACAAAAGATACTCTTAAATTATTGTTCTTTACATTCTTGGTGTATTGTCCGCTGTAGACACATATAACGACTTATGTATGTTATTATATTTTAAACAACAAACCCGAAATCTCCCATAACAATTGTCGACACGAATATTTAACCTTCTAAGGGAGTTTGAATAGTATAGAAATGTACTTGGATATATCGTTCCTGAGGGAAATACTTCAGAAGCAATAAATGGACCGACGGAAATTGCCGGATGTTATAAGTTTAATATATTGTTGTTGTCTGTTTATGGCATTATCACACAGAAAGATGAACCATGGGGCTTTTTATACAAAAGTATAGTTTGTCGTAATTGTAATCTTTGATGACAGTAAAAAGTCGTCTCCTAGACGCTATATTTGTTCAGTTTTGCTTTTTTTACTCAACTTTACGAACAATAATGTTTCTCGAACCTATGTATGTGCGTATTTATGTCCATTTCTTTGGCATGAATTTCAGGTAAAAAGTTTGACACATTTTTAAGATTTTACCGACAAAGTCGCGCGGAAATAATAGATAAATATATCTGTGCGAGGCATGAGTCGCATCACTTCATTTCGGTCAACGCAAGCCGCAGTTCAGAAATTGGCTCTCGACTTCTAACCAAAGCAATTTATTTTAGAAGATAATGCACCCAGCATCCTACTATTTATCCCACCGCCTTTACATTAGCTTACGGAGTTCTGCGTCTTAGCCAATTTTCCAGATAAGAAAATGTGAAATACTTTTCATTTCATAACTTATCTTTGCCTGCCATATCGTCGAGCTTATAATATAAAAATGTGAACAATACTAACATAGTTTATTACTAAAATGTGAGCTATGATTAACTCTCTAAAACTATGAACCTGAAATAAACTCATCACAAATTAAATTCACTACAAAATTAATTATTTCTACCGGCGTCTGTCCAGCAAAATCGTGCGGGTCCTCTGTTCAGTCTATCTGATTTAACTCCCATTTGTGTCTTCAATGGACCAGGAATATCTTCCCCACGGCCTAGATTTTCATTTTTTTTACTATCGACCTCTATTAAGTCATCTTTTGATTTTAGTTCTTGCAACATTTTATTTTTCTTCAAAAGGTTAATCTGTCCCAATTCTTCTTCGTCTGAACTAGAAACCTCTTTCACTTGATAGATATCTGCACTCAATTCTTCTAATTTAGATGCTTTTACTGTTGTCGGTGAAGGCATAACATTATTTGCACTCGGTTTTGTATAAGTCACCAGTTTCTCTGCAAAACTTGCGAATTTATCAAAAATTACGTCCATCTTTTTCGCTTGCTGCTCAATGGACGATTGCATACGTTGCAAGGCTTTTAAATTGTCATTATTCAATTGCATTATGCATTCTTTTAAAGACTCTATAACTGGCGTTTGAATATTCTGACAGAATAAGTTCTTGTCCCGCTCGTTCATTAAATGAATCTTAATTTTAGTATCGTTGGATGTATTCATGAATTCAGTCGCTACTGCTTCAAAAGATTCTGAGACAGCAACTTTTTGCATTTCATTTCGCTTATTTCTCTTACAATGACGATCTTCTTTGTGATGTTTTCTCTCGGATATCTCTGACAAAGTACAGGATAAAGTTCGGTTTTCATTTATATCATCTAAAGTATTACTTTGAGATAAGCTTACAGTTTCTCTCGCGCTTATATTCTCACGATGCCTTTTAAGCTTGCCATTTTTGAAATGTTCGTATTCCTTTTTCTGTTTCCCTTTTTCATATGTGGCATCCTTGGCTGATTCGCTATTAAGATTGGCTGATTTCTTCTTTGATTTTTTTACTGCTTTAATTGTATATAACGGGAGAGGGGAGACATCAGTGCTTTGTGGTATAGTTAAAGGAATAATGCCTTTAGCGAACCGAATTGTTTGTTCTATAACGGGATCTTTATTTATGTTATTGTTTACCATTTCCTTCACTCGGTAAGCTTCTGTGTTTAGGTTTTCGATGTCAAACTGTTGACTCTTGTCCGACGTCTTTTTGGCTTCGGGAACTTCATGTGTTTTTTTAAACTCTTTCTTGTAGTGGGGCAAAAATTTCTTGTGGACATATATAGTGGAGTCGTAGGAACGTTTAGCGGGAAAATAGTTGTCTAAATTAACTCCAGCCATTTGCAGTAGGCGGGGAAAGTACTGAAATATTAAAGAAAAAGAGAGCAAGTATTTGCAGTTGTTAGAGACAATGTTGTAAGAATTATGAGCATTTTAATATCTTAATAGCAAAGACTTATGCTATAGCTGTACCTAGTTTGTAATTGCCTTTGTTTATGATTTGAAGAAAGGTAAGTATAATTATAATAATTATGTAGTAGCTAGCTTATACGAGTACATAAAACAGGTATTTCTTAAAATAGCTAATTTACTTCACAATATAATTACGATTTGCAGATTTTCACAGTTGAAGATGGTAAAATTCCTTCGTAATTTGGTTCTTAGTGGAATAGTTATGAAATACGAGATATTACGCTAATTGTAAAAGTTACCTGAAACCGTCCAAGCTCTTGAACTACTTTAAAAACTTATTAGAGGTAAGGAATAAAATAGTATCTCAATTTTAATAATATTTTGATGAATTACAAACAATCTATAAAGCTATTCATCTGACGTTTATTTGTCATCAATGTCACCAACTGCCAAAAAATATAGGGCATCATTTCATAATGACACAAGATATGATACAATAAAAAAAAAAACAAAATGTTATCTATGTTTGTTTGACCGTGTCGTGTCGCATCACTGTGTGTCGCATACTTTTTATTTTTATTTATTTTTCCTTCTGCGTTATGTTGGTGATTATAAATCCCCCGTAACATAAATAAAAAAAGGTATAAATAGACAAGGGACGGAACGTAGCGTCGAAGGGAAAATAAATATAGAATGCAGCATACATATAAAGTATGGGTTCCCCTATGGAGTTCCCTCCATGTACTATATTGATATATATCTCGATGGTACTATATCGTTATTTTGGTATAACCACGTTCGATGTAGAATTTTCTCGACTATATTTATCGTACCGGTATGCTTTAGTAGAACGCAGATGAGAGATACATTAAGAAGTTGAATTTCTCACAAAAAATGTATGAATATAGAACAATGTTACTCATAAGTCAGTGTATTAGTAAAAAAATATAGTTGGATATCTTTATAGAAAGTACGATATTAGCAAAAAATACGATATAAACTTAACGTCGACATAAAATTTCTAGCACACAGCTTCAGGAGACACTTCCTTGGCAAGACTTCAATAGTAATATCACGTAAATATCTAGTCTAGATTCTAGACTTTCTGTTGAACTATAAAGCCTTAATCGCTTAAGCCTAAATAGCACACTTCTCTGCACTGGTCTCTTCACGGAATAAAAAATAACTTAGGAAACAATTTTAGTGTTACGTAACGCAATATTTGATGAATCCCCCCACCCCCTTATGTAACGCGCTGTAACGTGTTTCGGTACCCTCCTCGCTATATAACGCTTTATAACATTTTACAAGAGCATTTACCCCCAAATTGCGTTTCGTAATACTTGAATTACCCCCTAGCAATGTAACACTGACTGAGATAACTATATTTTTTTATTTTTTTATTAGTTTTATTTTATTAGTTTTATAATACAAAAAATAACGTTACCCAATTCAACTACTTTGGCCTTGGAATAACTTTCATACCATTTCATCTATACTAGTAACATAAAGCCGAAGAGTTTGTTTGTTTGATCGCTCTAATCTCAAAAACTACTGGACCGATTAAAAAAAATCTTTTAATGTAAGATAGACCATTTATCGTAAAAGGCTTTAGGCTATATAACATCACGCTAAAATGAAGAGGAGAGTAGCAAAACTACGCGGGCAGAGCCGCGGGCGATTGCTAGTCACTAAACAGAACCTAAATTAATGAGAATGTGTAGCTAAAACGGGTTCTATCGTAATTTTACCTCACTCGACAAATTAAACGTAACACTACCCAACTTTTTTCTAATTGATTAGGTAAGCACTATGTACCGCTTAATTAGCTTATCGTCAAAGTTAGCTTTACACAAAAAAATTAACCCTATTCGGTCTGATTTAAGTGACTTTTCCTTTGAATCTTGCTTCTATTATGCAAAAGAATTGGACAAGCGAGGTGTTTTGCGCTTTATCTCTCAGTGTTAAGGTCGTTATTGGAATGCATGAGGTAATATAGAGAATACGATAGGGTTTTCTTTGTGACAAACGACAGGAAATCCCGACATGGTCTAAGCGCTTTTACGCTCTTCAGGGCTACTATGGTTTGTCGATGATAAATCACTTGTTTCATGCTTTGTGATATGAGAAATTTGATTGATGATGGTTATAAATATAATAATATCTTAGTCTGATTTATCTGACGATCCCGTTTATGTTTGATTTAAATATAATGCCAGTTGAGAGTTTTAACGATCACGCTTTGTATTTGTATAGCCCACTATGAATAGAGTTTTCTCCTCATAACTGAAGAGGCCTAGAGCATACTTTACCAAGCTGCTCAAGTGCTGATATTGGGGGGGATTCATGGGGGGATCCAGGTGATACATAGGTGGCCTGAATGTCTACAATATTGCATAGTTTGACGACCTGCAAAGCGAGGGGTCCCGGGTTCGATTCCCGACCGGGGCAGATATTTATGTGTCAGATAAATGTTTGTTCTCGGGTCATGGGTGTTAGTGATGCGTTATTTGTGTTGTCTATGCCACCCGCGACACTGGGAATCCTACTGCGGGGGTATGAGTGTGTTAGTGTTTATTTATAAAGCGCGGAGGCGATCAAGTTGCCACTAGCAATCACCTACATTACCATCGCGCCTGTAATTACTTAATTTCATTAACTATTTCGGATTGATGCAAGCTGCGGAACTATGAGCGCTTATGGTAGAAATATTGTCAGTGAATTGACGGCAATTAAGCTTATAGCGAGCAATATTAACTAGGGTTACGTCGCTGTAGAATAACTGTTCATATTATTTTTTTTTTTACTTTTGCCTATTTTATATTCTGTGTCCATTAAAGTATGTGATGTCTAGACTAGTCCAGAGCAACGCTAAACACGAACCAACATTTTTTTTAAAGCATGGTCACTTTTCGACGCTCAATTATTGTTATTAATACAAAAATAAAATCATTACCCGACTATGCTTTTTGTGTTAGCTACAAGCGTTCTACATCTAATTATATTACTGATAACGCATATCGAAAGCTATGTGATAAGAATTTGTTTTACACAATTGCTATTGGAATATATATCAGTCTATTATGTATGTCATGGTCCAATCGTACATTTAACAATATCATGGACTCAGGCCAAAAAATATATAGACGTAGTGTTTGGAACAAAAAACTGAGTTCAATATTTTTTTTTACGATCTGACGTATGTCATCGAGCACGGTCGACCGAGCAATATAATGGGAAACGTTATCCAAAGACTTGAGTTTTTATAAGATATTACATGAGTCTATATTTTTTAGTCTGTGATCATGAATTTATTCAAACATTTAATGAATCATATGAATCACATTTTATACAGTCGTTATGGCTGAAAGGCCAACGATTAGGTACTCCAGTTTTCATTTTATCAACTTCATTTATTGTAATATTTTCTCTACGAAGCTAATCCTTTTTTATTTTCTTGTTTAAACTTTCTAGTCTAAATATTAAAATGAACTTTGTAATTTATTATGTTACTTATGTATGGTTTAGAAGCTTAATAAAAGACAACATACAAGTATTTTACAAGACACCGCAAGTCACTTCATTATCTAGTGAGAAAATATCTCTTTGGTAAAATGTAAAAATTCCTGTGCCTCTTAAGCACCTTTACACACACCGCTTTAAGAACACAATGTGAACGCATAGGAAGCATGAAAAACGTTGTATGAAAGGGTCTTTAACACATATTTCAAGCACATTTTAGACATTCTTAAACTTGAAATTTACATTACCCAACACATTATCAAATCCGTAATGTAAACAGCAGTGAAAGCCAATTAACGGGCAGAGTGTTATAATTTTAGCGCGAATGAAAATCCGGTTCAGTCCAGTGAAGGTTCCTGAATAATATATGAGTTCACACAATCTTTCCCCTCGCAAACACGCCTGTTTAACCGAAACAATACGACCACGGGCGCTAATAAAAATCTTATTACAGATTTTCAAACGTAACCCCCGGAATAGATGCTGAAGTTTTGTTGTAGGTTTAGATTTTAGGACAAACTACATGATACGAGTA
>LGAG01000726.1:75034-93883 GCA_001278395.1 Lerema accius
GTACGTACTTGTACGCTTGGAAGTAAAGGTGGGTATTCATGAAAGACAAATTGTCGCAAGACGTAAGCGAGCCTAATTTTTTTTTGTGTATAGCTTTATTTACATGAATTTCAAAATTTCGTGCGGAACATTGCTCACATGTAATAACTGATTGCGATTTTTAGTCGCGTCACTATCGCACGTGTGAGTAGATTCTTTTACTGTTAGCGATAAGTTATTAATCATCAATGTTATACTTAAGATCCAAAAAAAATACTTACGGACGGACATAGGTCGATTTTATAGATTGCTTTATTCAGACTTGCGTCAAAATGTCGCAGCGTCATGCAACACTAGTCACTGAATGCATAATTTTGTTGCAAAAAAACCAACAGCAAAATTCGAAATCAAAGATTATAACTCTGTCCCTATAACAACGATAATAAGCTAATCGCCTATTATGCCTAGCCATGGTATCAAATTTTCAATCGTTGGGGTAAACAGGGGGTAGGTTGTCTCTTGTCAAGTAGGATAAAGGCACAATGGTTCAATACAGCAGTCCCGGGTCTCCTCTACGCGCAAGCGTGCAGTCTTTAGTCCTTTTTGGAATGCCTGGAATTGACTGAACTGCAGTCTGCATCCCGCTTTCGTGAACGTGAGTGTTTTAATTGATTACCCATGATGGAACGGAAATGGTATGTTTTTAAGATGACAGGTTGTTTTAAGTGTTTGTTTGTTTGTATGTATGTTGCCGTTTTTTATTTTGTGGTTGTATTATAATTGTTTTACGAGTCGGGAGATTTCCAAATTTTATTTTAGTTGTCTTGCATCCGTTGTGGGTATTTACAAAATTTTGAATGTTATTTTTTAATATGTCTTTGTTTTATGATAAATCATTACGTGAACACTTTTAAATTATTTTAATTGTTAAAACTTTTACATGTCTAGCTGGCCGCCTTTCGTTTTCTAAAAACAATAAAACCGTTTTTAACAAATAATTCTTAACAAAAAGTTTAAATTTTAAATATGCATGCCGCCATTTTGCTTTTTGTATATGGTATAGAAAAGCAACAGGTATGTAAATAAACCTATTTGTTTATATTACTTTTCAGCAGTTCACGTACGTATCTTACAAGTGTGTTACATGTTTTAATTTTATTATAATTTAAAACCTCTTTCAATAGAAATTAGCAATAACGAAAACTGTTACGCCTGATTGACATGAATCGTTAAATGAGCTTAGAGTTTGTCAGTGTTTGTCTTTCATAAAGTCGATGATTTGAAGGTATTGTCGAGACATAATTTCACTGTCATACGAACTAATACCACAAAATAGAGTGTGCTAATATAGATAACTTAATTTTATACTAATTATGTAAATGTTAATTTACAATTTTAATTTTGTATTGTCCATTAAATTGTTCAAGTTTGACTTTTATTTAGTGTTCTATTAATTCCAAAGACGAATAAAATTTCAATTGAAATCTAGAATTCGAGACTCAATAAAATAAATACTAAGTTCTATTGAAAGGGTTAACATCCGCGGTTGTTCCACAGCACGGCAATGCCACGACGTCGAGTGAGACATCAGTGGGCACGAACACGGCCACGGCGCCCACGGCTGGGCCCAGCAAGGCTCCGCCGCCTGCTGCCAAGTTCCGCCACGGTCTACTACAACTCATGATCCATACCATCGATCCGATGCACGACGGTGAGTTAGGTATGCACCGCTTCGCTTTTATTATTTATTATTATTATTAGGTACTATATTATTAATGTTGCAGATGTGAATGAGTTGAATCGTTATTCAGACTTAATGACCCTTAGGTGACGCTACATTGTCAAGTTTCACGTATCTGCTTTTGATTACAATTGAAAATTAATTAGAACTTGATTGCAACTGGATTAAATTACAATAACGAGATGTGAAATCCAAAACGAATCAACTTCTTCGATCTGTAAATTATATTATTTGTCATGGGAATAGAAAACGTAATACGAATATTTTTAGTGTGCTTAGATTGGGAACTTAAAATTAACTTGTTATTATTATTTTTCAATGAGCACTTAAAGTAGTTACGATTTCTAATTCCATGAATTGTATGTTCTTGTGTGAGTTAGAAGTAACGAAACAAATTATTCTTCGAATCAATATTTTTTTTATAAATATTTAGGTAGTTATATTTCCTCTTAATGATTTGAAATATAATTTCCACGTAACTTTACCTAACTTATACAATTTTTTTCTTTGTGTTTGAGCTGTTGAATAAGAAATAATTCAAAAGATAGCACTCGAAATCTAAACCTTGAATCCTTTTTGATTAATTACTGCTTTGTTCTTTTACAATACTTCCATTTTACCGTCAAATTTGTATTCAACAGCTCATTTATCATAAGATGTCTTCACAAGCTTTTAAATCAATGTTTAAAAACCTATTTATTTGACAGCTAACTGTGCCACAGATCACAAGCAATTCTTATGTGTATTGTGTCGCACCTTATTGTCTATGTCTCTATTTTTACTCTGTGATATATCTTTTTTAAGCACAATGTTTTAAACCAGTGCTATAACTTACAGCAGCCGGACTCTTCTTTTAAACGTCACAACAAAGCAGTGGGGGCTTATTTGTATGAAAATGTATTTTAAGTGAAGTCTGATTTATCCACAGAGTGGCATAAAATACAGAGACTAACAGTAGTTAAACTCATCTATGTACTTTGTTTCTGACACATCTTTATGATTGTATTCTAAAACACTTCCGAAACGGAACCCGAAATCAGTGACGGTACAACATTGTTTATGTATGTGTTGTTTTAGCGCGCTCCCTATGGAGTTTTACTACTGCTAGTCTCTCTATATTGTGGTGTAGGCCAAGACATTTTTATGCAAGTAAACTGCCGCTACTGACCCTGTCGATGTTTTGTGGTTTAAATGAAGAACCGACAAAATGCTAACACGATGGATTCCCTTTATACAGCACCGTATGAAATTACCCGTAACCGATCAAGCAGATTGGTATTATAAATGTAATATGTAATTAAATAACAATATGATTACGTCTAAATAGTTAAAAAAAATTACCGCACTTATTTTCGGAAATAAAATAAAATTATGACAGGTCACGGGCGTCTTTGTTATTAAAACAAAGAGCATTTTGACAACTGTAAAAAATAAAAAAAATAACCTAAAACATAACCTAACCTAAAATTACACGTTTTTTTGGTTCACAAAATTTACTATGTTATGTGTCACTATAATTCCGTTATAGTAATTTAACACAAATGAGAAAGCTTTCGTTACGCGGCTTAACTATAACGAAACTCAAACAAATCCGCTTTTACCATGAAAGTAGCTTATACGAGTACTGGGGATACATTTTAATATCACTGTATTTTAAATTGGTAAGAGGACATTCAATGTTTACATAATACTTACACATCTTAATTGGTTTTTATTTTGAAGTAAAGGTATGTAAAAATATTGATTGCTTTCAAAGAAAGATAATAAAGTATAAATATGAAAATGAAGTAAGCCAACGTGTACTTGATTTAGTACTAGAACCTTTTTTAACAAGCATTTAATTTTATTTAATTCCTGTACATTTTGTGGTGTTTTTAAAAGCCATAATTTAACCCGGTAGCTGTAATCGAGGTACTTCAAGGGACCAGCTAAACTATTTGAGTTATTTAAAACACCATACTCAGGGTATTCAATAAAATACTACATTTATTTTCATCGTTCTTAAATGGCAATGTATTATAATGAACACACCATACTGAAAAACGAAACGTCATGTGAATAGTTATGTCAAGACCATAGGTCTTAAAAGACCATAGTCGCTAAATGGGATTTTTATTTTATTTTTTCTCTGTGTGTGCTTGTATATACGCATCTATTTTATCCAATTACTATGTCGCTAAATGTCATTTACACTTTAAGTACACTAATTTAGTTATTTACTCCTTACTTCTTTTATTCCTTACCTCTTACATTTATATACGCTTGCTAATAAATATATTTTTATCTGTTTTTTTTTTCTAAATTCTGGTGAATATCTCTACAGTAAGTTTAATCCACTTGTAATGGTGAAAATGTATTTTAAATGCGATGTCGTCAAGAATTAATCAGGTCTATGTGTCGGTGTTTGTCACGCAATGTCACGCAACAAGTAGTATTTGGTTAACTTGGCTTATGTTTTTGCTGTTAAAATGTAAATTGTAAGGGATTACATCAGTCTTCTATCCTGCTCTAATATAAGAAGAAAGAAGAGACAAGATTTAAGGTGTATTCGGGTTTTAGTAACTTAAAGTACCAAATTTTTTGATAATTACGTACTTTTATTTACTAAGGCTCGCGTTCCCTAATTTGAAGGTGATTGAAAAATTTTGAAGATGTTTGAAGGTAAAAAAAAGAAAAAAAAACAAATTAACTCCTTTTTCTAATTGTTGAAGTTCTAATCATATTGTCGAGGGCCTTTGACATGTCAAAGGAATTTCATATAAAAAAAAAATCCAAATAATCTGCGGCACACTGTATGACATAAATTTTGTCAAATGGTTCCTCTCCCCTAAAAGGTTATGAATCACTGCTCTAGTGTCACTATTCAAATATGTGCTATAAATCAACCCGAGTTGAGAAACATCACCAATATAGTGCTATCGACTGATGTTAATAGGTTATAATCAATATTCCCAGTAGGAATTTATCCGGCATATCTCCTCATAGCATTTACTAAGCTTCGATCCTCGATATTACCGCGTAGTTAGTATTCGAAAGACAAAAACAATGTGTTCTTTTGCATTCTAATCACTTAGAAGTAGGTCGTAGCAAAGAGAGTGCCGACAAAGCTAACAGACAAAGACAGAAATACATAGCTTTGTCTCAAAGATAAGCCACGTTGTTGGCACATAGAACAGGGATAGTAAATTTAAAGATTAATACTATTTTTAACCTCTCCGTGCTAGTTGTAATTTCGAAAAGAAGACTCTTGCACACAACATAATTTCTAAGGATGCTAAATTGTTTGTCTTTTTCATTATACAAACATTTTGTACCATGTACACGTATCTTTTATTCATAGAAGTAGTGGAATAATTTCTCAGTAATTCTGTCAAAAGATAGTAAAAGCAAACAGGAGAAAAAATCAGTGATAATCTAGGACACAAAAAAGTCACTTATTCGGTCACCAAAGATTCTAAACTAATCATTTAGGCATTCCACACTTCAACTAAACAATGTTTATTTGTTTATTCAGACTGTAAACGAAACAAATTTATCTCCTTTCCGTATTACAAGAGATTACACAGAACGTCAAAAACGACGTACAAATGAAGGGCGTTTCATTTAGCACGTTGGTTTTGTTGTGGCATTCTCCGGAAGCCACAGATTCGGGCCCACGATAACTGCTAACAAAGTCAACCTGTAATCCTGGACCACACGCTTAAGGCGTAGATATACGTGTTGGACTTTTTTGCACATGATTCACTCCCTAGCTATAATTAGTACAATTCCAAAAAAATGTTTATCTATTCAATACAAAAGGGGACATTTTTTCAAAAAATTTAATTATCATAAATAAATTATGCAAAGTGACCTCTGTTTTGGTTTCTGCGCAATGTTTTCTACTAAACTATTGATAAGATATTTTTTCGTTTCCTATCACCTTATAATACGCTAAAATACATAGGTCACCAATTATGTATTTTTTTAAATAGATATCTCCTTCATTCATTTACAACGAATTTTTTTCGTAATTCATACTCGCTAATCGCAGTGAGTTCTCTCTGCCGTCCAGTAAATTATGTACCTAATAGCGTTAATTTTTCTAATTTAATCATCCAATAAGCATCCATAAACGTTAGGCAGAAGCGCGCAAGGTCATTCACGTATAACCTCCTTAACTTACTGCCTTTGTAAGTACGAAGGTAGCCTTCTTATGTTATTGTCGTGCTTACGTTTTGTATCAATTTGATCTTTTGTTTTGACCAGATTGCCTCTTAAGAGGGGCAAGATTATCAAAGATATATTCAACACAACCAAAAGGACAGGATTAGTACATAAAGTCTCATTGCATTTGCCCCTATTGTGGGAGTAACATAGGCTGTATCATTTTAAATATCATTGCTATTAGGAGCATTAGCAATAGTTACCTTACAGGATTGCAGTTCTATGATTCCCGGGTTCGATTCCCAGTTTAATCCAAACATTGTCTTTAGAACAACAAAGAATCTATACAACAGATATTACATTACTCGTACATCTCAAACAATGAAAAAATGAATAGCCTAATTACTTATTTCTCGTTTAAATATAAGAAGACAATAAGAAAAGCCACGCTGAGTCGCAATTATGTTTGTTGGATGACCTTGGCTGGTCTCATTCCGCTAATGCACACTATGCTTGACAACTATGGACTGTCGCTTTTGAGCACTGTTTGAATAAATATTTAGCAACAATGTTCTAGACTTATGAGATGTAAGGAATTTGTTACAATGTAATACAACTTGGATGAATAATAGGAGATTTCATAATTTAAATTTTAAAAATATACGTGGTGACAAATCTCACTTTTACTTTTTAGCTGATTGCATAAGGAGGGTTGTGTTTTACCTATGTATGTATGTCTATTTCCTTGGCACGCCCTACAGCCTAAACGGCTTGACGGATTTCAACATGTGAAATGTCATTAGATTTGTCTCGATTGTGAGAGATTTGACTAGATTTGTCTTTCATCATAGCAAGTAAAAATTAGTATCTAATACGCACATCAATTTTTAAATTAGAGGTGCGTGCCGTGGGGTTTGAACCCAGGATCTCCCGTTCGAGAGACCATCGTTGAAACCACTAGGCTATCTCTGCTATAAGGGTAATTATTACACAGAATAGTGACAAAGTTTGATATAACCGAACTTAGTACTATACAATTAATGGCTAACTAAGTACTCGTATAGATAACTATTTTAAAGTATACGGCCCTACTGAATATAGATGAAGCCCGTTCAACGATAAACTTAAACCCTGAGTTTGAGATAAGGTTATCAGGACCACTGTTAAACCACGGTTCAAAGCAAATAGTTTTGGTGACGTAAATTGAATTAATTTGATAATTACAGATAACAGTTTGAGGACTGAAATAACTTAACGACCTTTGGTGCGATGGTAAATGCCGGACCTTTTCCTTGGGTCCTGGGATCGATTCCTAGTGCAGGAACATTTGAATGATGAATTTAAATTTTGGATTTTAGTCTAGGTTCTATGGCACTGTTCAAGTATGAGTATTACGTAATGCAATTTTTGAAGATATTTGTCCTACGAAACGCGCCGAAAAACAAAAACTCCTAAACAAATCGTAAACGTTACATAACACCCTGATTTCGTTACGTAATACTTGAACGACCCTAATGTAAGACTAAGAGTTCATAACATCATTTATTATTATTTCATATTACGACGTCAGAAATTAAAAAAAAATTGCAATCGGATTTTTCTTTTTTTTTGAAACCTACTGCTTCATACTCGTAGCTTCATACGTCTTTCCTTTACCGGCCACTTATCTTCCTAGTACTTGAAGCGTGCTCTGCGAAACACTTCACTATGATTTTCTCGCCTAATGATACTTACAAATAGAAAAATTGCAGGTTTATGTCTTTGACATAAGGTTGATCTTACTACATTTATTTGCTGTCACTAGTAGCCTTCAAATATAAGTATCTTTATGTAAAATGTATGTATCTAAATGCACGTATTAAGAGTAACAAATTGTGGAATTCTTTCCACTATTATAGTAGGTTTTAAAAATAAAGAGACATAACAGTATCAGTTTTTTATAATCCCGTGAATGCCAATTAACTAAACTGAGTTACTATAATGTTAAGTCTTCACCTCTATTATTGTTATAGTCAGTCGTTACCGAATTAGCGCTCTAATTATCGCACTAAAATTCATTCAATACCAGCCTTAAAAATGAAAGCAGTAAACGCGTGGCTACACCTGAGTAGCGCCATTGTAACGCGGTAATTATAGCCTGACCAGGAAAATAAAAACCTCGCCATGTTGCGGAAAACTAATGTAACTAATTTCTTTCAATGGCAACAGTTACTTTAAAATGTCAAGTGTCTATTTCTATCAAAGTTCGTTATTCGAAGTGTTCGAAGCGTGGTGTAAGTTTCATTGTTTCTGCGAGATTTTTGTGCGTGACATGACTACACAGTGTTACTATAAGGAAAGCGATTAGAGCGCCATTTGTCCAGGTTTTTTATTTTCCTGGTCAGGCTTTAAAGCCTAGCTCCGTTAGTAGAACCCAAGCATAAGAGTCCTCTTTTCCAGGTAAAGTAGACGAGAAAGCGACGCAGTTGCACGCGATAGCGTCACTGAAGGTCCTGCTGGAGGCCACGAGGCCTACCGCAGGGGGCGCGGGGGCCACCGCTGCCAGGCATTCGGCGGCCGCCGCGCAAGCCAAGGAAACTCCGTTGGACCTCCCGAATGGAGGCCTCGCGGACGTTCAGTTAGATGCTATAGAAGAGGTCAGTATTGTATTGTTATTATTATACAGTGGGAATCTTCATTATTGTGCACAAAGAAACAGGCAAAGTTAATGTCTGACTGAATTCTATGACTTTTTGAATTTTTTTAGGAACTGAGCACCTTAAGTAAATAATTTGCTAAAACTTGTAATTTTTTATTTTTTGTTTTTGTCGACAAAATGCGGTTTAATTTTGCCTGTTTGAGTATGTGCATATGATGAAGATTCACACTGTATGTATATGTGTATTATTAGGGGTAACTAAATATGATAATAATAGGTATAAAACATTTACATAAATATCAGCTTGCCATATTTACTTACCGATCGACGATCTGCATTCTACTACACCAGACTGTTATTCAAAGAGGCCAGCATTTCATACTAAATGAGAGAAAAACCCTGGTCTAGAACCCTGATCCAAATACCAAACCAATGCAGCTCTAATGTTATACTATATTCTTCCCAACTTCTTCAATAGTTAACTTTATTCACCAGCAAACTATCGCTATTTCTCCGTTTGGCAAGCTCGCCAACTCAATACGTAATAGCATTAAGATGTAAAAGATTCGCAGCTACGACGTGTGAATATTACATTCGGTTTTTATAGACGTAACTTTTACCATATGTGTGCTTTTACGCATATTCGAAATGGCGTACGATGTGAATAGGGCTGTCCGTGAGGATTTCCCGGGGTTTGTCCTAGTTTAGGAGGTATCCCGGAATTTTCCCGGCGTGATCTTCAAAAAACATCCGGGTAGAATTCAGACTCTTCTAGAACGTAGAAAATACCGGCCAATAATTTATTTTATTGTAATGTTATTTATATTGTACAATTATGCTGTTCCTAAACTGTGCGTAATTTATTCGAATTTAAATTTTATCCAATCCAGATTACCTAGGTTTATAAATACTATTACTTGATCGATTGACTTGATGTCTCGCGTGTCAGTTCCATTTTATATCTTTTTGCAAACCATCTACGTTTATCAAGGTTTTCTAGCATGAACTGCCATGAACATCGCATGATTCTACATGGCTGATCATATTGTTTCGTCGTCTATCAAAAGCCAAATGGTTGAACACCGTAATGAACTCTGTCACGATGAAATAGAGAGGTCAAAAGGCTATTGACCGTATCATTGTCTCTGAATATGTGGACTAGATGAGCTACGAGTATGTTACTGAAACTCTTAACTTCCGTTTCCATAAATAATCCCTCAATTCGAATAAGATAATAATATGTATGCTATAATATGTAACTTCTCATGTATCGTATTTTTAACCGTTTAAATAAACAAAGGGAATATTAATATATTTTGTCCTGACAAAATGTTTAAAAATTAAGTTAATTTACGGAAAAAAATTTACTCGTAATGTATTAGTACGAACAAAAAACTGTAGTAAATAATACACTCAATAGAGCAACTGGGAATCTTTGAGGTTGAGCGCATTTTGTTATTGTTATTATAAACATCACCCGTAGTTTCCTATTTATAAATAAACGTTCAAAGCATTACACCCTCGTACGAGGATTCCCTGTTGCAATCCCCTGTTTACGACCCAGAAGTACAATTTTTGGCTTCAACTTATTCATGGTCCAGTAAGCAGGAGTCTCTTGCCGTAACGGAAAAGATCTGGAGTATATTCCACGCTCCTCCAGTAGTGATTATTGGAGGAGTTAAGTGACCAACCCAAATATCTAAAGTTTTTATCCTGGTAGAAGGTAGGTATGTGACATTACTATAGGACTGTCAACGAACGGTAACAAACGCAACGGATAACTTGACATGATCTCCAAAGCACAGAAACGCTCATAAAATTTGCCACTAGTAGCCTATCTTTCAAATCACTCTTACAATCACTGTAAACTAAAATATAGCACCAAATAAAAGCGTTGATTTAACCTACTTCCATAACCAGCTAGACCCCAAGGGAAGATTTAATAAGGCGCTTTGAGGCGAAGGGTTTATAAAACTACGGATTAGTGCGGATGCAAAAGACTGAGGCCTTGTCGATGCCCTATTAGGCCTTTAGCGCGAAGTTAATAGATTATCCGGTACTGTTGCAAAGTTTATTCAATCGATTTTACTTCAAACTGAAGTCAACTGAAACTTTGAAGCTCATACAGTTGTATATACTTCACTATTCAGTATAGTTAATGGCAAAGTTCTAGATACGATGAATCCGGAAGATAATGTTAAAGAGTAAGAATTTATAACTTCTGGGAAACCTTAAGAAACTTCTGGTTATTGAAGCAAAGTGCATAGAAGCTTTGAGCGATGACCTGTTTTCGTATAATGACGCAACACAGGCAACTTTTACTTATTCTGTCTTTAATAATTTATTTAAGTTCACATTTCAATGCAATTAGACTACTAATTAAAGCGATGATTAGGGATGACTGCTCATAGCCCGGCGCCTTTCATCTATGCTAAGTGATCCACAAAGTTAAGCAACTTCGGATCCGTTGAACTCTTTCGCAGTCAGGAATGTTTCCGTAATTCATAGGGCTCGTTAAGCCTTCCGTTCCAATTGCTAAGCCATGTCGAACCATAAGGAGAAACAAGAACTTCCGAAAATCACATTGGCTACTAATACCTCCCCAAATCTGCACTGAAGCAGCGTAGTGGCCTCTTAAATTCGAAGAAGAGACTCGTTCATTCCGTCTTGACCGACAGTTTATCTGGTATACCCTTGATATTATCGATATCCAACCCATGATACGTATTACGTCTGCTCGTCTGTCAGCTGTTTCCAAAAAAGCGGTGTTAGTAAATGTCCTTTCCATTTCGTATATTTCCACAACGATGTTGGTAATTGTCGGTTCTGTTACAGATAGGAGATCTAGACGAAGACACGACACCACTGGACATGTCGTGGCCGTCAGGTTTCCGCAAGCGAGTAACGTACTTGTTAGTCGCACCCATTGTCTTCCCTCTCTGGATGACCCTTCCGGATACCAGGACTCCCAAAGGTATGGTGAAATGGAGCTAAGACCTTATTTTTGGTTGTCATATAGAACCTTTACTAAGGATTCAGTTGGGTGCTAACCCATGAGGCTCCCATGCCCATGTATAATAGAGATGGGCGAAGGAAATTTGGGACCACAAAATGTTTATTTGAAAGTAACAATCTTTATATTGTCGTTGAATTTGAATCAAGGTCATTTTAAGTTCCTCTAAATCATTGATTGAAATGTATTTATTATTGTCTGAAGGGCCTGGTGTGATAAATATTCTGCTGTATTTATGTGTAATTCACCCGCCCCAAGTAGAAAATTGTATCCCTCTTGTTAAAATTTACCCTTCTTAGCTTTTGAACTGCAAAATATCTTCATGCCACATACATAACCCTTATTCCTTTCCAGGGAAAAACCTGTTCCCGGTAACATTTATAGGATCAATAGTGTGGATAGCATTCTTTTCGTACCTGATGGTGTGGTGGGCCAATGTGGCGGGGGCTACAGCGTACGTGCCTCCTGAGGTGATGGGGCTCACGTTGCTGGCTGCTGGGACCTCGGTACCAGACCTTATCACGTCTGTCATCGTTGCCAGAAAGGGCTTCGGAGACATGGCGGTGTCCAGCTCCGTTGGCAGCAATATTTTTGACGTCACAGTTGGGTGAGTAAATTTGAACTTTTTTACAATAGCAAATTTCTAGCAGGACTGTAGGAAGGACTGCGAGATGAGTTGTACCGTAGCGGTAAGCGCGCTGACAGCCCACCATTCGCGTTTTATCATATTTACATTGTCAAATATATTTTACAACACACGTTCTAATGCTCTTTGAATAACAAACTAAATGCCGTGCTGTTGCTGTGCTGTTGCGGTGCCGTGATAGTGGGCTATGACCTTTAGTTGGTTAGTAGGTTTTTGTAAATGGCATAAACTTTATTGTTTTAAAGGAGTTAAATGAACTTAAATAGCACTACAAGAACCTACCGTAGCATCCAAACTTAGTGTTACAACATAAATTCAAATTCAAATCATTTATTTCGTCTTAGGAACTAATAGCCCACTTAATTAAACTATATAGTTTTAAAATTTTGCAATGGCAACCCAACAAAGTCTCGATAAAACACGAGAAGGTTAGGAGGAATGTGGGGTCTTTGTCCTGGTTGTTTAATGTTTCACCTTTGTTCTCCTCCTCATCGGAGCCGGGAACAAAGCCAGGACCTATTGAACTACATAGCTTAGTGCACACAGCCTCGTAGGAGCAACGAGGGATTGTTAAGACAGTTCTACATTCACGACGAACTTTCGCGAACACTGGCAAACAGAACAGATTGAATTCGCGAACGCTTTCATGAGTTTTGTATCATTAGTTCGTCATCATAGCGTTCTATAACTGGCCCACTGTTGGGCTCGTCCCTCCTCTTATAATGTGAATGTACACGCCGACTAAGTGCCGATTGCTAAACTTCACGATTGTCAATATTTTGGAATTTTTAAGTATGTAGGTTTCTCAAGATATTTTCTTTCATCAAATTAAATGATAAAGTAGTCTTTGCTTACAGACAGAGCATATTAATGCAGTTCCACACTATTAAAGAATATTTCCGAAGAGATCTATTTAATTAATTGACACAAGCTAACACAAAGTAACATTAAAATTTATTCTGTAAATAAATGCCATACGCTACATCTCTAAAAAGTCCTCTACCTTGTTATGCAGAAAAATCATAATCCCAGTTTCAGTAAAAATTACAGAGATACGAAAATATAACTATTCCATAACTGTGAATTAAATTCTATGTTAATATTCGCTGTTCTGCGAGATTGTATAACGCCACCACTGTTCTAGTTCACAAGATAAAATATTCATGTGTATATTTCTAAACGATGACGAGAAAAATTAAAAAGCAGTGTATAGAAAGAATAGTTTAAAATGTTGATATTTCAGTTCGGAGGGCTGAGGAAAAAATATTATTACTTCATGGACATCACTTGAAGTCTTAGGTACTGTAAATGCTTACTACAAACCAGAAAATAAATATCAAATTGCGTTTACAATAGAATTCAATTACCTAGTACTATTATTTTTCTTGATAAGATGTGACGACTAACTATTACCTATACTATTAATCAAGAAACTATTAAAATTTTCTACAATGGCTTT
The DNA here is from genome assembly GCA_001278395.1 of Lerema accius. NCBI lineage: Eukaryota > Metazoa > Arthropoda > Insecta > Lepidoptera > Hesperiidae > Lerema > Lerema accius. Next base: position 88,657 of record LGAG01000726.1, read on the forward strand.
AAACACATTGTTTTTTTACAATAAGGCAAGCAAAAGAACAGACGGGTCATCTGATAGCAAGTGATTACCGTCGCTCATGGACGTTAGTAACACTATGGGCATCACTAACGCGTTGCCAGCCCAAAATATACAGAACCTATACAAATCTAAGCCAGTCTTTCCTCTGAATGATACCAAGAACATCTTCCATTTCCCAAACCATAAAAGGATTTCGATCAACATGATGTAACACAATAGAATCCAAAATACAAGTTTTATATCAAAGACGCCAAAAATACTCGGCCTGAAAATATATTTCAACACAATACTAAGACCAGGGATTGGTGCGAGATGAGAAAACAGAAACGCGGATGTGCAATTGTGAACGGACTAGGTACGCCCAAAAAATTGTATTGTCGATATATTGCATCGAAACCGTATCAGATTCGTTAGTGTCTATACATGATAATATCTATTACCTTTGCAGTATCGTATCATAATAGAATCGGGAGATTTTAAATTAATTTACAATGTAATTGTGTAAACCAATACAAACTTTTCATGTTGGTTTATTTATACAAAATAATTAGGTACCTATGTTGCAAAGTCTAAATATGATTTTAAGATGTTCTTTATCTACTTACAAGTCTAAAGACTACCTACTCTCGGACTATGAATTAAACCATTTTATCAGAGAGATATTTTGTTACAAATAAAAATATCAGCGTTTATCATTATTAAAAAATATGAAACTGTCATATTTTGATACGTACGTCAATGCGATAATTTTAAAGGCATAATATACGAGTATATCAAGCGGATCGTACATAAAATATCATGTAAAGTATCGATATTCCTTTCCCCTCTACTATCCATATTACCTTTACAAAACGGGGATAGATAAAAAACAATTACGTGCATAAGTGTATCATTGACACCTATACGAATAAATGATTCTGAATTTAAGTCGTATAGTGCGATATCAATAATACGATATATCATATCGTATCGGTCAGCCCTAAAACGTAGTTATAGGTGTTCGATTGAACAGCAACACTGGTATTGAGTGTTCTCATGACCGAAGATTGGAGGTGGAAATTAAACCACGTTGAAGAAACGGGATCTCTCTGAACTAGAGTAGTAGGTCAACGAGAAAAGGTTAAGAAATATCCGCAGTGGGGATGGTCTCTGACAGAGGGAAAGATTATGTTATAATAAAGTATGGTCTGTGAAAGAATGGTTAACTGTTATTAATGGGCTTGATGTTGTGGATATTGTTATGGAATTATATTTATTGTTGTCACTAACTGGAGCAGATACAGAGCCCTGATTAGACATAATAATATAGTAATTGTAATTACAGAATGTGTTGTGTGAATGCAGCGATCTTTTATGGCGCTTGATGTAGAATCAATAACGGTTTCTATCACACGTAATCTAATAGCAATATTTAAGAGTGTAAATAAACATAGGTTTAATTTAATAATTCATATTAGTTATTGAAGAATAAGTGTACAAAGCTAAATTGTAAGCGTAATAATGTATTATAAAAACATTTAATTAAGTAATTAATCAAAGCTTACACAGGCTTATATTTCTTTGTGATAGTGTTGTCATTCATGTCTCCTAGATGGCGCTAGTAATACGTTCCTTTCGTTTTTAAACACTAACGTATTCCATAATACTGATTTTATCGACAACCTAATCCAAACCTTATGGTTATGTGTTATGGTTTAGTTATGGCCAAATCTATAACAGAGTGAGTCTTCTAGTTCCTTATTAAAGCCTAGTTACCTTCTAGAACTTACAGAACAAAGAGGCAACGTCTGACGTAGTCTTCCACTTGGCAGATAGCCAACGGCCGCTCGCCGCGTCGCTGCGAACCAAAGTTCCCCTTTTATTGCATTATTTGAAGAGCTCTCACGACAAATGAGCATTCAGCTTCTTGATTCGGTTAAAGAATATTTTGTAGCGTCATTAAAATCGTTCGATAGCTCCGGATGACTTCAACTTGTCGCATTTGAAGAGCTTAACTTCAAATGGTTGTAATGGGCGTCGCGGACTTCTTGTTTCGTTTGAAGTATCTACTTTGGTTGGTAAAAATCTTCGACTGTTTTATTTGAAAACAATAAGCTTCACTAAGTTGATTTTCTGCATCTTGGATGATATACGCGCATTTTAACAAAACACTTGTGTTATGAATGACATTATGCAATTAACAATCTTAGACATGGCCATGAACAACAAACATACAAAGACATCTATAATGATTAAGAAAAAACTAAAATCCAACTCCATAAAATGGGGGGACGTTAAATTAAAAATATATATAGTCTATGGCATTCCCATAATAGAGACGAATCTAATGAAACCTCACGTATTTAAATCTGTCGACTGTAACTCGCACTAAAGAAATATACATACATACATAACATAATGTTCAAAAACATTTCCCACCTTCTAATGCAGTCGAGAAAGACACATCTAGATCGAGAACATAAAATTTAAATTCATCATTCAATTTGCGTCACAAAGATTCGAACTCAGGACCTCGTAATCGACTTAACCGTTATACCATAGAGTAGGAGGCCTTGTTATAATTATTGTGTTAATTTCTTAGCTGCAAATAAGCCGTTAGCTCCGTGCCGGCTGTAGGGAAGTATCGGAACCCATGACTCACTGAATATTGAACTGTAAAGGTTGCGGCCTATCACAGGCTATCGCGTAGCGAGCGATAAGCGATTTACGTAACTTTTTAAAAGATTTTAATCTTTTTTAATGCTTAACATCATCACCATCGACTTTATCTTGGTGAGTGCCTACAAGAAAACGTAAGACCTACAAATAACTAATACAGAAGTGATTAGCTAGTTATTGCTAAAGGTGTAAGGGGGAAGCAATAAAAAGATTTTCTAAAATATGATTTTATACAGAAACTTGCTACTTAAATAAATAAGGTGTTTTAATAACACGTGGCCGACTAATTATCACAGACCCGTAAAAAAGAATAGACAGAGCAGTCATATACAATTGCCACTAATAATACCTATAAGTGACGAAGAAAAATCGGTCACTCGCTAGTATACTACCAAGAGGAAGGGCTTCTATGTTCGAGCGGCTAAATATTTACGTTCGTCACTTTTCGGCTGGATGGCTCCGTCTATTCTTTTTTATGAGTCTCTAGTAATTACTTTATTTTACTACAGTGCCATAACGAGTGTAACCTTGAACTGGCGTTGCGAGTAAATAAATAATTGGGTAGTAGAAAATGTGTATTTGATTCACATACTTCAATTGATAAGTTGTGGCCTTGAACTTAGCCATGGCTTTCCTTGACATTTCTAATACATAGACAACTGAAGACCGGCTTTAACAAATGTAGAATGAACAACAAATTACAGATCGATCTATTTTCGATTATGTTACAGCAATTACGGTGCAGATTTTATTGTTAATTTTTTTTATTGTTGTCACGATTCTTTTAACATACTAACATATTTTTACTAGTGGAAATAGGAATCGTTTTCATTGCTTTTTAGATAGCAGTCGCTTAGATCGCTAGAGTCGGTTAAAATTCAAACTATTTATTTCATCTTAGGAACTAATAGCTCGGTTTAGAATTACCTATTTGCCAGATTTCAACTTAATCGGCACAGCAGTATAGGCGTGAGAATCTAACATACATACATACAAAAATGTCTGAATAAATCGACGACAAAAAATCTCAGTACATCCCATACCTAATTCATAATCTACGTATCTTATACGCTAGGTTATAGAGCTCAAAATGCAATGCCCGCTTCACATTTAACAAAACTCGGTAGGTACCCTCAATTATAAGTATCAAGATATGAAAGACAGTGAAGGGTAGGTTACGCAAGGCCTTGAACCTTCCGACCTGCGACTCTCCTTGACATTTCCACCCTGGCAGCTACACACACACAAAAAGATAAGCTTTATGTCGGTGAATAGAAAACAATAGCCAATCATAACAATAATGACATAAAACAGGATAGGGTTAAGGTAATTACTTAATTATTCTTTGATTAATTAATTGAAATTAAAAACTATCCAGTCTATCTATCTATCTATCTAAAACTATCCAGTGTAAGTGGGTACTGAATTTAGAATTCGATTCTTATTTAAACGGCAACAATTTTTTATGGGTAGGTGGGTACTGATTTTTGTAATCCAATTCTTATTTAAACAGCAACAAATTTTTACTTTAATTTAAAATATTGATGGGATCGGTTGAAAAAAATACAAGATTTATTTTATTCTCTTAATCAAGGTGTTAAGCTCCTTTACAGCTACGCTTTAAAACTTAGGATTAAGTAAATTTTTGTTTCTAGTAAAACTCCTAAATAGTTAATAGAGTTTACTCCTTATTTCATATTGTAGGGGTGTTAAATTAATATTTTGCTATTTATATAAAAAAGTTTCGTAAAAATTCTTAAGTAAGTATAAATGTCAATCAAAATAAAGTAATTCAACCTCCTGGAAGTTCTTCCTTGCATAAGTGTTTATTATTAATTACAATTTAACTAAACTTTCTCGCATTTTGTAATACTGAACACCAAATATTCCGGAACTCCGAAACATAGTTCAATAAATAATTTATTCACCGCGTACAATTTATTTCATGTGACCACCCTTGTACGAAATAAATAATTTTCCGTAATAACTGGTTCCCAAATTGTTGACGTCAATTTACGTTTATACAGAGCAATGTGTAACACCACGTGCACATGATAGGTGGCTTACATTCCCACGTAACTGCCCTACACATTCGGGTAAAGTGCCTTGTAAATTTACACCGCTTTACAGAGGGTAATGTTGTATAGTGTGCGAATAACTAGGGAAAACAACAAAAATAATTTAAATAATCAACTACGAATCAGACCGGTATTATGTAGAGTCATCTTCAATTTATAATATACACTTACGGCCGCTTATGTGCGAATGTATACCTCATTTTTTTCGTCGTGATTTAAAAAGTAAACAATCTTGGCACTACTTTTATTTATTTCATTAATTTAAAAAATATTTAGAAGTATACAGAAAATTTTAACATTAAATTATTGTTTATTCTTTAACTTTTTTTAATTTGTGTCTGTCTTATTTTTAAATCGATAATTACAATAAAATGACACTGTAAGATTGTTTACTTTTTAAATCACGACGAAAAAAACGAGGTAGAGAATAGTATTTTAGTTGTTAGTTTTTCTGAATTTTACAATAAGACGTG
>LGAG01000726.1:94163-118726 GCA_001278395.1 Lerema accius
CTTTCCGTTGGCGATCCTTAATTAAATAAATAAATAAATAAATCGATAATTACATAAAAAAGACACTGTAAGATTGTTTACTTTTTAAATCACGACGAAAAAAACGATGTATGGAATTGTATTTTAGTTGTTAGTTTTTCTGAATTTTACAATAAGACGTGCCTTCATACATACATACAAACTTTAGAAATATAAGAAAGAGAGTAATGATAATAATAAGCGTTCTCTAAATAGCAGTTAACATGAAAAAATACATTTTAAACAATTGAAATATTATAGCATTTAACCTTCAAAACATAGCTTAGCAGTTCGCAGCTCTCAATAGGAGGTCACCTTTACTTGAAGCACTACTGCAAACTCATCCATTGTACCGTATTCGGATAATCATAAAGATGAAAGTTGCTTGGCATTTTTTCAAGTGTGCTTCTCTTACAATTTATTGTGGAAAATAAATGTTTGGCGAGCAACAGCAAAACTTATCTTGCGGTTCACCGCGTGCCAATTTCGCTTTTATTGTTATTAATGTTAAAGATCATTACAGCGTGGAGTATTTAATCTGTTTAATGTCTTGTACAAATGTTATTCAATGTATTCTGTTTGGAGCAGCTATTTAATTTTTTTTTATCATTTTAACATTCATTTGAGGTTGTCATTGTCAAAAACTTGAATGAAACAATTTTAATAATTGTATGATCTGGATGAGTACTTAATTTAGTATTTTTATATATTTTTTCTTACACACAATGACACGAAGCCTTTCTGTGAGCCCGACTCGCCCTTTTCCGTTTTATTATCTGTTGACTTTCTAGAGAAATAGCTCAAATAATCTTTCCAATCATTTGGGCCGGAACACCGTTTTCCTAAAACGTGATAACACACGACCGACGACTTGCCCGAATCTATCAATCCTTTGAATGATGTAGTCTGACCTTTACCCTTTCACATATTTTGAGAAAAAAGGATTTTCTTATAGAAGACACTTTTATAGTGTACCTACTTGTGCCCCGCCCTTGCTTCGCTTATATTATAAGTCATTTCCCAGAATTAAAAATTTCCTAAAATTTAATCTTGAAGTCATTTTTCTTATTCATCAATCTAGAAAAACCGACTTCTAAAAAGATAAAAAGTGGTAAACACTAAATGTGTTAGTTCCCTGATGAAAATTACTATTTTCTTTGTTAGAAGAATAGCTGCTACAAAATGTATTTCCAAAAGCAAGAATTATATTTTCTCACAAAGAAGCAAAAGCTTCTAGTCGTAAATATTAAAAACTTGCGGAAACTTCTGTGAAAAATAGATTCACATAAAACTTTAATAAAACTCATTTCCAATTTCCCGAAGTTCTACGAAATGGCAGATGCGTTTTAAAATGCCAAAATAATTTTTATTCTCGGAAAAACATCGTTCCAGCCTCGCCTTAAGCGTCACTGCAATGCGACGTACATTTTTCTTTAATAGCTTCGAAGATATCTTAAAAACTCGCATATCATATTTGTGTGTAGTCATTTAAAGCGTATAGTCATTTTGTAAATGACATGACGGATGATTCTTGCTTTAAACTTCACAGTAATGAGGCTTTCTGAAAGAAAAGTTAAACTAAACTTAATTAAGGTGAAGTGCGTGTTAATATACATTTACGGAATAAATAATAATTAAAAAAAAATTTTTTGAAAATTTATCCCCTAAAGGGATTGAAGTTGTAATTTACACGTATATAGAAATTTTAACCAAAACGAAATGTTGCTGCGACATTTTGATGGCCACATAATCGCAATGCGACAGTTTGTCGTAACATTATCGTGTGAGAAGTCAGTCTAGAAATCCACTCTGCATTTATTCCTTTCAATAAAAAAGATAATTTTACTAACTTCACTTACTTCAGCTAACAAGCTTTAACTCCCAACTTATAATAATATCAGGAAAATTAGTAGAATAAAGAATCGTTAGAACCCAAATACAAAACAGACTGAAGGCTTTCACGCACTTTACAAACGTCAACACGCAATACCGGTATAAAACTGTTCCTCGCAGCGACTACCAACCAACGGCCTTCCTTTCAGTTATAGCTACGGTGACTATGAGTTTTGTACTTCTCGGATTTAAAAAAAAATTCTTGAGAAATTCCAAAATATATGAAATGGAAAATACAATATTGTAAAAGTGAATACATGTTTGTAAGTAGGAAACATTACAATATTTCGGCGGAAGCTTTGCTCAGATTAACTTTTTTTGTATTGTGCCGTCACCAATATAGAAAAGAAGTTAATAAATACTTTATAAACTACAAACATTTGGAAAAAATTTACGGAACCTCTACGCATTTTAACTCTTTGATTTAAAATATTACTGACAATAATTTTGAATTTATTAAAGTTTTAAATTACGTTAAATAGATACCTACTTAAAATACAGATAATTTTAAAAGCTAGTAAAGTAAAATCGTTTATCGTTGTGAGATATGGTAATAATCAAAAATAACTTTATTACTATCCGCTATGTCCACGATGCGGTTTAAAACTAATTTATGTGTTTTCAATTCCCAAACCACAATCAATTGACTGAAAATAAATCACTAGATATTACCAAACAAAACAAATTTGTTTAGCTATGGCTTGGTTAATTAATTATTTATTAGTCGAAACCAGTAATTTTATAATTAAATTTCAGTTAAGAAATAACATTTAATAGTAGTTATTAATACAAAATCAAAAATAGCTAACTGCTAAAAATTGGGAGGGTATAGTGAAAAAATTATATAGCCTGTCTCTCCCACAATTGAGACGAATCCAATGACATCTTATAATGTTACTCGTAAAATTCATCCAGTGGTTAAAGCTGTTAGCGTGATAAAAAATAGATATACATACATACATTCATTAACATTACCCACCTCTTAGTGCAGTCAGAAATTAAATACACCTAAAATACTTAGAAACCATTGTAAGTCGGCTTTCGACCAAAAAAACAGTTTTCAATCAAAATTTTTTTCAAACAAAACATAGTACATTTCTTCCGGAACTACAATGCTACAAAAACTTAACCAACTTATAACATAATACTCGGAGACTTTTTTCCATACAATCTCCTTAAAACCATACATCATGGAGCATTGAGCCATAAAACGTTCCCCCAGCGCTACCGATGTGAAAACTAACCACTTGATATTTATCTGGCCACCGGGCTACTGGCAGCCTTGGCCCCAATATCGACTCGAGTTATGGTAACGGTTCTCTATACTTCTTTCCTTGTTTTCATGATCCTGTTTGCGAAGTTCAAATCTAATACCTTACGACCAAGCTTTTGTTTTATCTTTAAAAAGACTATCTATTTATTTTCTTGCCTCATTTATCCGTCAAAAGATTTGACGTCTTCAAAGTATGAACTTGAAAGCCAACTTCTTCAGATGCTTAACTAGAAAAACATAATCAATATTGCCTTAAGTGTTGCCAAGTCAAATGTATGAAATTGAACTTAAAATATAATCGAAACATAAAAATAGAGTGTATCAAATAACCTGTAAATATTCTGCTTAAAATTATCGTGCCTATTTTTATATTTGTTAATAGTTCGATGAAAATCGCGCTTCTTTGCTTTGCAAAATAGTTTGAGTAAACGGTTTCAGTTGTTTTCTTTAGACAAGCCATGTCGGAGGCTCTTTTAGCTCAGTCACGAACATTTTAACAGTTTGAAGGTCGCTAGGTCATACTAACTACCTACAGAAGAGGCTACGAGACTATATTTTAAGCATATTTGATTTTCTTCAAGGAGAAAGCGCTCTAGGATTCCCTATGTTGCGACAGTTGTGGATATCTAATATTAGCAATAAATGTTGCTACGTTTTCGTAGTCCCTTATTATGTCGTATATTATTGTATGTAATTCATACATGGTAGAAGTGACACCCTTATAAATTTTGGTTCAAGATAATAAGACAAATGTAATTTAACACGTATACCACACCACGTCACCTTTTTTAAAACTTACAGCGTCATCTATTATCACCGTTTGAAAAAATTTACTCATTTCTCTTCAAATTTATTTTATGTTTCATTAATAGATGTTACTGTACTCAAAACTGTATTCAACACTTAACAGAGTAGTACTACTAACATGATAATAGATTTCGCTAGACTCCCGTGCTGCAAACTAGTAGCTAAGTAGAAACATTAAAATGCTTGCTATCTTATTTTCTCCCAGGTAATTTATATGTGTTTCTTCTTACTGTCGCTTTTTCGTTTCACCAACTTTCAAATCTCAGCCATGCTAAAGAATTTGTCACTTCAAAACAAACATATTTAAATTTCTACCTAAGAGTCGAAGTCTTTGAACAGCTGTTAGGTATGATAAATAAAGCCCTACAAAGGTCATCGAAGATACTCTCACAACAAGCCCCCACGACCCAGAACAAACATTTGCGTACTACTCACATAAATATGAATTAAAACCGGAATCCCTTGCGCAGACAGGGTCACCTATTACGCCGGGCTTGAAAAAGCACAAATATGTATTAATGTCTGGCTGAAATTAATTGCTTCCAAATGCACTAAAATTTAGATGCTTTATCATGTTCTACTCTAAACCAGTTTAATGAAGATGTATGAGTACATCAGCTCAAAGTCCTTGAATTTTAACCTAAAATTACCGACACTGGTAATATTATTTGATTCGTTCATTAAAGCATTGAAGCTATCGTAAAATATCGTTATTTTGGGTAGTTTTTTTACAACAAGCTTTTTAATTTTAATTGAATTTATCTGATGTTCTTTTGTTTTATTTTCTGGTTTTCTTCTTTTTTCGTCAGCCGTCACCTATCACCTATCAGCCTCTCTGTCATTCATCCATCTAAGACTAACTCGTGGAGAATGTATTAAGTCTTTCCATTTGTACCTTTTAAAAGGTGACCTAAAAAAACCTATTTACACCGAATAAATTAGCTAAATACACTATTCGATTTCAAAAACGACGTACTTCTTAAAGTTTCCTGTCCTGATATGGCAAAAAGTTGTTATTTCAAAAGCAGCAAAAACAATTCTCGTCTTACATTAAATATTGCTTAATATCCATAGAAAACCATGACCATTAAGTAATTTTCAACTTCTCTTCAAACTTCGAAAATTTCGTTGACCTATAAAATGGTCCTAATTAAGGCCAGCTGTACCTTTATCAATATACACATCAGTTAAGTAAATCAAGTGTAATTGTGCGTGTGGCTCGTTTCCTTGGCTCTTTTGGCTCTTTCCCTCGTTAAAGTAAACAGGACTATCGCTACGGTAGATCGAAACGTTGACTCTTATCGTAACAAATTTATTTTCTTAGGCATGAATTTTAACGCGAAGGTTACTAAAATGTTATAACTAAAAAGCGTGACAATTTACAAGACAATAGCGATGGAGTTCTTAAGTTTATTAAAACTTTTAGATTCTTGATCTACCTCATAGATGTTGGAGATTCGTTTGGTATAATAAGGAAACTTCTAGTACTCAAAATAGATGCTACCGATTGGTCCTTTTGTAAAATAACACAGTTCAAGACACCATATTCTATCGAAGATAAGGTATAAATTATAAATGATTAGAATACACTCAAAGAAAGAAACAACAGCATGAAATAGACTGACATAATTATTTTATAATGTACAACATAAATCACTTAAAAACTTAACCAATCCCTATGTCGTGTCTGTCATAGGCAGACATATAAAACACAGATAAAGATAAGTTGAAAACAGTAATTAAAACTCATTTGTTAAACTTCCTCGCCATTCAATTCCAAAATCAAACTCGAAACCCTTTGAGCGGTAGTATACAGTTCATCGTCATCATTGGGAGACCAAAGAATGGTTACCTTAAACTTCCAATAGCACATTTAGATCAAACTCCGGAAAAGATCAAGATAATGAACAATCGACGCACTCTAACAGAAAGTTGTGCTACAAACAAGGAACATCGCTCACGGAGACTGCGAAATTCCGCGAACCTAACTTTCCACATTTGGCCAAATGGGTACGTTTAACGTAATGACGAATAATTTCGCGCAAGTTCGGCATAATGACAAATACGCTCGAGGTTACTATAATGGGACGTACTAACAACTATTTCGTGGGATGTTTTGAAGAAACACTCGGGAAAGGTGGAGTTAAAAAGAAGAATTGGACTTCACTTGAAAGTTGAAACAGCTTTTTATATAAGGACTAAAAATGGAAGCTTTCTGAAAAATAAAAGTTAAATCAGAATGTACTTACATAATACGTTATTAACACGAATTGAACCGAATTCAAAATCAGCATTGTGGCCTCTATTCAAAAAATGTTTTGAATTTATGCGGTTACCTGCTTGTTTATCGCTTACTTAATTGGTATAATAAATAAGTGCATTTTCCTCGAATATGCATATACCCAGTAAACGTATTTTCTTTCGTAATTTATTACCAGTCTCAACAGTAACCAATAACGTCTCAACTGTCATTTAATCTCGTTCATCCACAAACACGTTAAGCTTTTAAAGTTAGTCGCGTTCCATTTGCGGTTCAAGGTTATCGGAGAAGCCCTTCAGTTTAAGCGTTTCATTTTCAAGTGACTCTAGGTGACGCTCCGTCGGCTACAGTATACACCTACCGATTCGAAATGTCGTGTCGTCAGAAATAGCACGTTGCATATGCATTAACACGGCCTGGATTAAGCTGAGCCTCATGCATATCTATGATGACGTCATCCAGGTTTATCTAACTTGTGCAAACAAAACAGAAGCAGTCTCAGATCTAGATCTGAGAAAAGATTAAGGAAATGAAATGCTTGGTGATAAGATTGATTGATGAGATTCATGGAAAAGCAAAAACTAATTTAAGCTATTGTAACTAAATCCTTAGCTCATAGTCAAATCTAAGTGTAGAAGACATTCAGAACAAAATGTTACCAAAAAAAGCCAAATATACATCTGAAGGTGTATCTAAAAATATGGAGACAGCGCAAAAACTAGGTCAGTTTAAAGCAAAGGTCGATCGTCTTCTGTACATTTGTGTGGGTATTTTTGTTAAACGCAAAGTTTCAGGTTTACTACGTAGCCAATCAAAAATACTGGTAGCACATAATAAGCCAGTACATCAAATACTGTTTTACCTTCGAACTGAATAACTAAACTTTATAAATATATGATCGTCATTTTTTTCAAACTACTCGTACCAACTCTGATTATTTGATTTCATTATGTTACGTGTTGGTTTAATGCATAATCAATTGAAAACTCGATTGCCTTCTTGTTCGGTAACATTTAGGGGTACATATTTGAGGAGCTTCACTTTAAAAAACCTAATATTTTAATTTTCTGCTTCCAGACTTCCACTTCCTTGGCTCCTATACGGGCTGATCAACGGCGAGCCCGTCCAAGTTAACTCCAAGGGTATGGTGTGCAGCATAGTGCTATTGTTTGCTATGCTGATATTCGTCATCCTCAGCATCGCTTGCTTCAGGTGGAAGATGAACAAAGGACTCGGTTTCACCATGTTCCTTCTCTACTTCGTCTTCGTAGCGGTCAGTTTGGGTCTCGAGTACGGCTATCTCCACTGTCCGAGCGAGTGAAGCCTTAAAAACGAAGAGCAATGGTTTGATATGTCAATGATACGGGTAACAATATAGACTTAGGGACAAGGATTCAAAATAATATTGGAGATTGATATGAAAATTTAAATCAGAAAACTGATAATGGTTAGTAGACTACGATTTACAATGCCTCAAGCAATGTATAATGTTTAAGTATAACAAATAATCGGGACTAATGATCACGTAGAGAAACTTAAACATGCTAGGTAAGAAATTGATAAATATACAAATTAACCAAACATATAGCATATTGTAGATAAAGTAATATTATTGAATATTGTTTTTCCAACAGTAGCAGGCGCAATTCAAATATCAAATGGTTAATTTATGATTAGTGTTAGCTTTATTCTATTCAGCAATAGTAGTGTAGAGGTAGCAAAGTCAAAGAGTGAAGAATTTCAAGAAGACTTTAATGATACGTTTGAGATGAAATATTGAGATAACTTCCAAATACCGATGGGGAAAGGACCGAGCTATTTTACATTTTACCTCCTCAATAAAGATGAACTAAGTTTGAGTGTAATGTCACATGTGGGCAAACGTGTTTAAGTAAAGTAAATTTAATCCAGTTAACTGAAAACTGAAACTAAATAACTTGTTTGTCCAATATGAATAGAGGTTTGAACAGTTATGAAGGCACAATGGAAAGATGAAAAGTAATTGCGTTTATTAAAGTCAACATACACAAACATCCTAAAATCATAATTATCAGGAATTTTCCAAACCGTGGGAAATAAAATAATCAAGAGGAAACCTTTGACATTGCTATCTCGTTATGACAAATTTAGCTGCCATCATTTTGCCAATTTTAATATTAGCAGTTTATAAGTGTATTAAAACAAAATAACATAATATTTAGTAAAAAATGGAAAGTTATTGATGTGGTGCATATTATGATGATGATAAAGAATTATTGTTGGCTAATATTGTTTGATGTTTTAATTTATATGAGGCATTTATTATATTTACCAATGACATTATTGCTCAATCGCACATGAATATTCTTGCTCGATTTGTTGTTTTTGTGAGCGTTATATAATTTTAGTAATACAGTGCCATGGACGCATTAGATGGTGTTATGGACGTGGAATTAAAAAAATATATAAAGTACAGTAAGTTAACTACATGAATGCAATAATAAGCTGTGAATGGAAATGTTTACCTCGAAAGTAACGTTTGACGAAGACAGACTTTTGTATATGGATAATATTAATACAATGATAACGTAGCCGTCAATAGACTGTAGTCATTTATATAAATGTTAGTAGTTAATTATATTTGATGGCGCTTACGATATTAATATCGTACAAATAATTTTTAATCGCCCTGTAATAAAATTTGAATATTGTGAGTGAATTAGTTCGTTCGTCGTTTGGTTTGTAAATACATTTTTTTGTATAGCGCATACAGAGGTTAGTGTCCTGTTATGTCTTGGTGTTGAATTTATTTGATGGGTCAATGACTCAGTCCATGGGTTGATAATTTCGATTTAACTGTATAGCGAAGTGAGTGATATTATAGTGTCAATATTTTATTCCTTATTGACGCAATTAAATAACTTGAATATTTACTTCGACCAACAAAACAAATTATATTGATGTTAATAGAGAAAAATAATCAAAGCTAATAAAAAATAATCTTAAAGAAGTGATCACACTACAATTGTTAAATAATAAACTGTGTATCAATAAGAAATACAATATTGATGCACGAATAGTTGTCTCTGCACAAATTGCTAGATAGAACAGTGTAAATACACAAGTAGAGGAAGAAGATGTCGCAGGAGCGGGGCAAATGCGACTAAGTATTTAATATTAAATTAAAGTCATTCCATAAATTGTGCCTAAGGGTTCTTACGAGCTCAGACATTGTTAGCTTCGATATTTTTAAACTCACTACGGAATTTTACACTTCCATCTATTAATAGATATAGAAAGTAATGTGCACATGTGTCCCGCTCTTCCTTATATTATAAACAGATTCATACTATCCTTAAATCATACTTTAACTTCAAATATTTCTTCATTTCCATCGTTTATGTCTCAATCCTACAGTTGAAGCTTCGAGTCAATTCTTCGATGAATATTGATACTGTTCCGAAGACACGGTTTATTATGGCACGGTAAACTTCGTCTATATTAACGTATTTAATAAATTAAAGACGAATGTCTCTTAAACCGTCCGTAGGTTCCTCGTCTAAGTTCTTTGCTGTCGCTCACAATTTATCCCCGTCATTTGATGGTCGCACGGCCGCTGTCAAAGATTTTTAATAACGTTTTTGTAAAATCAATTGTTGAAATCCCACAAAGTTTTATATTGATAACCCGCCTATTTGACATAGCAATAAATAGACTAGAATAGATAGTTAAATATTTATATTGTTAAGCTTTAACAACTCAGACCATTGTGACGCTCAAACGATAGAATGTTTATCATCAAATGTCTATCAAAGAACATAATCGTTTTATACAAATGCGCACAAAGTATACCACAATGATAGTAGAGGTTCGCTTTAATCGAAGCTACATTATTCAAGTCAAATATCAAACTGATGTAATCAACAAATTAAAAATGCATAAACTTTCAAAATTATGATAAGAGAACAGCAAATGGGACAAAAAGTGACATATCGATAGTATCTGACAAATCGATTAGATATACTGTGATAAGAGCAAGCTTATGATGTATTATTAGATCGCCAAGGAGCCACATCACTGAATCGCATGATACGTGTATATAATACTCTAAGATTGGATTTGATAATAGCCTTCTGTAGAACGCTTAGCGTGCCACGTGTGGTCGAGCAGTTTCATCTACAAAATTTCTGTCTTTCAAAACATCTTATATGCCTTCCTTATCTTCTGCTTCGTGAATATTTACCTCTTTAATATCGAAACGATACTAGTATCCATTGAAACTGTGAGATCTTTATGTGGCCACTCTATACCTACGATTAATCTAAGGTTCGAACGAATTTTTCTCTGTCTCAATTAAACTTTCTTTAAGAGTTGGTGATATGATATATTAACTAGAGTGATGTAGAAAAGCTGTAATTGGTATGTACCTATTTCTCGTAAGTATATTTACTGAGAAGCACAACGTACGCGTATGTATATGACTCTCGGATAGCATTCCTCGACACGGTTCTAAAAGCTATATTGAAATATTATCCACTAGTATCTTCAAACTATCTCTTCAATAATATTTAATTAAGTAGAGTCTGTATCGATCATCCTTCCATGATTGTTTCTAGTTATTGCATTTGCGGATAGGTATTTCAAATACGACGGGTTCTTGCGATCTTTACAATCTGTCATATCACGTCGTGGACCTGTCAACTCATTCGTAGTCGCATCAACTATTGCATTTGTTCAGTACCAAATAGCACAAACCGAACTAGTATCCATTATATTTGAAACTTTTTTATTAATACTAGAAACTATAAGAATTGAAACGATATTACTCTCGATATCGCTGCGATTTCATACCTTTTAACACATGAATAACCTTTATAACTTCTTCGTAGTGTAAGACTAGGCTTAAACTATCGTAAAAAATGTTAATTACATAACAAACATTGAAATATGATATCCAGGTAGAGTTGTTACTAGAGCGATGGTTTTTATATAAAATTACAAAGGGAAAACTATTAAAGAAAATAACAAAAAAATATTTTTCACTTCACTTTCTTGGCCACGGGTCCTTGATACGAACACCATAGTGTAATTTCGTGTATTGGATAAGTAAGATCTAGTTGTGCTCTTCTTCTCTTAGATTCTGTAAGGATTCGTGTCAGAGAAAGTGGGGTGTCTTTAGTGATCCATTTTTTTGTAGCTCACATCTCGATTTCGAGAGATTTTATAAATATTTCTGATTTTTTTGTATGTTTTTGTAGACATCTGTTTGAATGTAACTTCAAACCAGTTAATTTTTTAAGTTATGAACTAATTTGAAACTGAGTAAATTATCGGCATTTTTTTATATTGAAAAAAAATTACAGTAATTTTTTTTAATAAAAGCTTTTAATAAATCTGTTTTAATGAAGAACTTCAAGAACCAATTTCTTTAGTGTTTCCACAAAAATTTACGTATTTTGGCAGTCAAGAATTGTTACCACCGATGTTTATCGTATAATGATTTAAGTTTTAATGTGCACAATAATAATATATGATGTAATTGTATTTTACATAACATTTTCAAACTAATTTAGGTTTAGTAGGCACACTATTACTACTTATTTTTACTTATATTTTACCTAATACTTTAAGAATAACGAAATATGACTTTGTCATATTACAAAAATAAAAATACACAAATTATTTTTCTATTAGTTATTTTTTTAAATGTTAACGGAATTCGTTTGTAGAAAGGCTTCCAAACTTGAAAAAAATATTTTGATGTCGTTACAAAATTAAGGTATTTCGTGAGTTAAGACTTACTTATATCTTAGGATATTGATTTTATTATTTTATTACTATATCTTGGCTCTAACTAACGTCACACAGTCTACGTGCAGCTGAGTGTTCGAAAATGTTTTAAAAATATAGACTACAAATAACATTTCACATAAAAAATTTAAGTAGCAATATGAGTACCTACGTAGTCCATAATCCGAAAAATGTTATTTTTGTACTTAATTTTTTTATTGTATACTTTGTAATAATTAAAAATACTGTCGAAGTCGAGATGCCGGCGTAGATTGTTAATAGTGATACTATTAATTAAGTAAAATATAAAATGTTATTAATTTTAACGAAGTAGCTAAGTTTTAGGGATTTTCAAAATGTTGTAAAGATTGGGGGAGGCTCGAAAGGATTGCTTTAAGAGATATGTTGTAATGAGATATCCAGCAGTATTATAAGTTCTAAGTACCTGTTACGTGATATCGTTTCCAATATTTTCTGTTCTTGTGAAATCTGAAACTTGATAAAAGTTGGAGTAGTATTTTTTATTTACGAAAAATATCTTTACCTTTCATTATTTAAAAATGACTTCATTTGTTTATCTGTTTTTTAATTTAAGAACAAAATTTTAGGCGGATCAGCCAGTATAGCTACAGAATAATATTACTGATATTCAATAATTCTCAGGAGACATCTGTTACATAATACTAGTACTCAGTTACTCTAGTAGTATTAGAGTCAAATAATCCTATTTTTAATACTTATACATAAACGTTCACGCTAATTTACTTCAAAATTACATTCATTATTATTTAGGTTTCCATTTTCCTCAAATAAAATTTCAAGCTAACAAAAATTTAACGATTTTAATAATAACACGTTCATTACCTTGAAGAGCTTATCTTGACCAGTTTATTTTAAACCTGTTTATTAAATTAAAAGTTTAAAAAACAAACAACAAAACAAACGATCAAAATACAACTTCTATTTAGTTTCAGATTTCACTAACGATACCTAAGGTGGAAGGTAAATTTGTTGTTTTGTAATTTAAAGTTCAAATAATAACTGTTTTATAAATATAACCTACTCGTACATACAAGATCCATCGAATTCAACAGGATACATAGAAGATAATAATATGGTAGTTGTTATATATTTTCAGAGTTTAATGTGTATTTTTATATTTTATTGTACAATAATAGGATTTTGTGTAATAGTCTAATATTTTGTGTAGATATAATTAATAATAGTTTCGATAATACGTACAAACATACACACATACTAGATCATAATTAGTTGTAACATTTTAGTTCATTTATATTATTACCTATCAAGATTTTCCTTCAAGTTTTAATGGGATATATACGTTCTTGTTACTACATTCATTAAAAAAATCTAATTATTCTTTGCTAAACGGTATATAAATACAAATATCTGATTAACATTTTAAAATACATAATGTATTTAGGAGCGAATAAAACATAATAATATACCTAGTATCTAACAATTATTCTTCTTATTAAATTTTCTATTCCATATTTGTGCTTAAAACATAGAAACTCTAATAAAACATTTGTTTATGGTATACTATACTCTGTTATTTGAAATAATAACTAATCTATAAATAAATAACTAGATAAATTTACCTTCCATCGACTCTATGGGGTGTTCTTTGTTTAAAATACATTTAGGAAGTACATTATGCTAATGTACACAAAATAATTGAACTTTTCGTTTAATCAATTGTCTAAAACTCTAAACTTCCGAATCTCCATTTTTGAAAATGTATGTTGTATCAACTTTAGACTGATACCTAATTAATGTTTGTCCTAATCTTTTATTTACTTCAGCAAAATTATAAGTTAATTAAGTACAGTGTTTTATAGTTTGGTATGTACAATGTTTACTCGGTACATAATACTGTGACTTATACGGTACATAATTGTACTTCCAAATGTAATTGTACGGTATACCATTCTTTCTTCTGTACTATCAAC
Organism: Lerema accius; assembly: GCA_001278395.1. Taxonomy (NCBI): domain Eukaryota; kingdom Metazoa; phylum Arthropoda; class Insecta; order Lepidoptera; family Hesperiidae; genus Lerema; species Lerema accius. The sequence goes on from LGAG01000726.1 coordinate 108,157, forward strand.
GTTGTTCTTATCAAAGCTTTTATTGATTGTTGAATATTGTGATAGTTTTAAATTATAGCTCGCAGACGTTTGTAATATATTGGTTTTTATGTAGTTAATTACATAATTTTGCGTGTAACGAGCAAGGGCAGGTGTCGCCTGTCAACCGTATTATGAAAAATTACAATAAAAATAATAAAATAGTGAGTTACTTGGCCTATTCATTTTTATGTTTGTGTTCTTTTTGTTTAAAACAGAGACAAAAATCCCTTTGCTACTCTTAAATTTTTTTATACCAAAAACACTATACGTTGGACCGATGTCACTTGTTTAGAACAAACTTTCTCAAAGTGACGATGGAGATCTACATGGTCCCTTAAAGAGCCTACAGAAAATAGCTACAAATTATTTGTGCTTTTGTAAATACTTGAAACACATGAAAACAAAATAACCTAGGTATATTGAAATTAAAGTAATGGGGAGTGTGAAAACAATTAAAAAAAATTGAGAAGTCCTGCACAATTGTCACAATTTGACTTCCATCTTACGTAATATTTAAGTGGTAAAACTTCATTATAAAAATAATAGTGATAATAAAACACGATATAATAATTTAACACGTTTATTTTTGAACTAAATTAATACTACATATATAAAAGTAATATTAATAAACAGTCATGGTACAATTGGTACAACTATTGTCATGTCTAGTTAATCAACGCATAATATAAAATATGTATAAAGGGTTATTAGGGTCGTTCAAATATTACGTAACGCAATTTGGGGGGTTATGTAAAATGTTATGATGCGTTACATAGGTGGGAGATGAGAAAAACAACGCGTTACGTAACATTTTTTTTGTTACAAAAAAATAGGGATTACAGTTCTTATAACTTGGCAAAATGGCTACATTATTAAATAAAAATGGTCATTTATGTGTTACGTAACGTTTAGGGAGGGAGGTATAGAAAAACGTTACGGCGCGTTACATGGGGGGAGGAGTGGGGGTCAAAATTAAAAAAAAATCGTTACGTACCTAATGCTTGAACACTCCCATACATAATAATTAATAATGTACCGAAATTATAATTAGGTAATGTGCATGTAGCATTAATGTTAAGAGGCTCAATACTATTATAGAAAAAGTAAATAAAGATGGTCAGTACATTTAAAAATTTTTAGGAAGATATATTATATACATATTAATACTATAATTTTTTGTTTAATAATGAATCCAAGATGACAAAAATTACTTTTAATGCGACAAAATAACTTGTTACTTGATAACAATCCTACCTAATGGTAAATTTTAATCCATACAGTTTGATCGTAGTGAGAAAATATGCTTGAATATAATATACCTAACTTTAATTACTCAATTATGTAACTTAAGGTTACGCAATTAATCACGAGTAATTAATCAACATTGTAATTATTAATTACATAATCAAATGTGTACTTAAAAGTAATAATACAATAGACAAGCTTACTTTAAAACATCGAAAGCATCGGTTAAAATATTTATTAAATACCTAAAATTATATTAATCGACATAAAAGTGTACCTACAACATAATTAATAATAATAATAGTGAATCTATCTACGTGATATTCAAAATTGCATTGCATGGAAGTGTGTTAATAATAGTTTAAAAAACGTATACATTATAATAATGTGGCTGATCAAAGCTGATACTCATATGAGACAATTTAGATGATATTTATACAGTTAAAAGTCACTTAGGTATATAAATTTTAAGTTTTTTCCGCTTTGCCGCCATATGCGTTGGTGCTAAAATACATTTTTGTAACACACGAGTTATTGGACTATTGGACAGCCATTTTGGACTTTGGACTAATAGGTAATTCGAATGATTGTAATTTAATTGTAGTTACATAATTGTGTAGACATATTAATAACTATTAAATAAATAATAGTAACTAAACTAGACTATTAATAGGAACAGAATTACGAGTATGCCTATGGCTCAACACTTAACTAAACAGATAAAAATTATATTTATTTGAAGTATGCATAAGTGTTCATGAAGTCACTTTGAAAGGCTGGTCCTAGGGTTGCCAAAATTACCATTATTATAAAGAATATTTTATGTCGGCTTACGCATGTGACTGACACACTGATAATTACTGTAAATTATAAGATTATTTAAAAGCAGAGGTTTGTCAGTCAAAAACAAATATTATTATGATACCTACTTCGATATGATAATTCCACAATTACACAAATAATAATTTAAACTGAGTTTCGTATTATTATTGTGTTGCTTCATTTTATTATTTCAGTGTTGGCAACCCTATAATAATATGGTCTTAATAATCAGTCATCAACTGTTTTTTTTTAAATAAATATCATTCATCATCGCTTCATCTTACTTCACCGAATGTAAAAGTCAAGGCTAAATTTCAATTTACTAAAATATATTAAAATTCCCAATCTCAGTAAAAATAAATTGTTTTATTTGGTAGGTACATTTTATGTTTAATTTTAATATAGACTTTAGCTACTTTATTAACAAAACTAAATTATTATTTTAGGCAAAGATATACGAGACATCTTGAGCTAAAAATTTGAATAAGGTATAAGAGGATTAACAATCGAGGTGTCGAAACTATTAATTGTAGAATATTAGCAATTTAATATACGAGTAATACTTAATGTCTCGCGAGTAATAATGTTACAATACCAAATACCAAATAGTCATACCTAATACCAAATAGTTGTTACCGACATTTTAATAACAATAAAATTGAAATAGCGTAGTAAGGCCTTATTATTATTTATAGACAGACAGTAATAATCCCCTGAATCCTAACCCTTCCAACTCCCATCTTAACTAACTATCCACCTGTTAAATATATTTCTTTTAGCATAAATTATCATCTTTATAATTCTAAAATATTAGGTAACATTCACTCCTGCTAACTTCAGACAACTTATGTAGGTAGGCTTGGTAGGTACACCAACATTTCTACATCTCGCAGATAGCGTACATGAACTGACGAATAAATTCCCTGTAAATGATCAAACTTACACGACAAAGCAAGAAAATATTACCTTACAAACAATAGACGATCAAAGTTGGAAAAAGTAAAGTTTGATATGCTTGTGTGAGCGACTACAATAGATGTAAAATTCCTCCGAATCAGACGTCTCACATCAAACATCCAACAATATTTAATTCAAGTCAGGGAAGGATTTTTAAATTTTAAAATCAGAAAGCTAAAATTGTAATACTTAAATAATAAATATGAATGTTTGCAACCACTGGCCGAGAATATTTAAATTCAGCATCCAATTCTTAATTTTAAAATTCGAACCCTACAACCAACGGTTATCAAAATTCAAATTACAACTGCTAAATTCAAAATTAGAATCCACCACCGAAGCTCATTCAGTCTCATTCACTTTCAAATTCTCATCATACCTTTCAACTTCAAACAGTTTCATTGACGTGTTAAACCAAGAGCCATCTGATTAAATGGCCAGGTCTGTGGTAATGAGTTAAAGAAGAGCGTGACGCAGTCGTTTGCGGCAGAACAGCAGGAAAGCTAGCAGAGCAGCAACTGCCGCGCCGGCTAGAAGGGCTGTTTCATCTCTCCGAGTAGCGCCGGCTCGTTCGACTACTGCACTCTGAAATTGTACCTATATCTAAACGTTATTGTCACATAGAATCGAATAGTACAGAAATATGTAGATTATTGTACCTGAGGGAGGTAATATATTTAAGGAAATTAAAATGTAAAATTCTTTCCTGAAACATTGGTTCACTGTACCTTCTTTAAGGCCTATGCTTTGCTAGAAAGAATCCAAGCTAAGTGTCGAAAGAAACAAAGAAAGAGAGGCTTATACTTAAGGCTTAACCACCACGAGACGGCCGTTTAAAAAGACGAAGATATCGAGGAAGCCTCTAATCAAGCTCATCAAGGATAAGCTACACGCCCACTCACCCAACCTCCATGTCTGATAGCCCAGGGAGTGGCGCACTGGGCCACATGTCTGGCTGCCCAGTCTGCTGCCCGGCACCAACCGCCAACTCTCACGGCTCGGGCACACACCTCACAGAGGAAGGCCAGCACCAGCAACGCACGGTGCTCTGTGTGACTGCATGCCTGGAAACGTCATAATTTAGCTTTGAAATCATAGTACAATCGACGGATACTTTAGCTAATTACAGTATTGGAAGCCTTATAGACTTCGTAAAGATGTAGATTGACCACAAATATGTTTATAGATTGATGTACGAAAATAAAACTTCTGGAGAACCATACGTCAGTATTGCTCCTAGTTTTGGAGACATTGATTGAATTGGGATATAATTATTTACCATCACTTGATCTACTTATTCTAGCTTTGTTGCGTATTACTGAAACAATATTACCAATGGTTTTCTAGCTATTGCCGTACAAGTCATCGATACTACAACCTACTCTACCTCTAGTCATCAGACACCTTTCAGTTACTTGGTTCACCGAGTGCGATAATTACTTGACACAGTTCCTGCATCATGTCTTCGAATGCAACTTCATCGAGACACAGCAAGGGTATGCTCTGTGCTTTGTCAGCCAGTCTAGCTCGTGCCTTCGTCTCCCTGAACCTCTTCGCAGCTCGCTCAAGAGCTCTCCAGTCTCTCCAATACATCCACCAGCCTCTGAAAATTAACACATTCCAATTTAAGATCATTTGTGTCACTTCTAACATGGTTTCGTAGACATACCTGCAACATAAAATATGCCCCTCTGCACCACGTTTCCTTCCTCTTTAAGAACTTTGTGATATCGCGACTCAAATTGGAAGGTTCAGAAGGCCAAAGCAACGAAAGATCAGAGAGGTATTTATTATAATGATCAAATAAAATTATCAATTCGTACTTTGTATCTAAGAGAAATAAACGAGAAAGAATGTCTTACAAGACATAGCACCAAAAGCATGAGAGAATAAGACGAAAACTTATCTCTAATATTACGTCATGGTCCTGCATTACCTTGGATCTGGATCAGCAGGCGCCAGCATACAGAGCGGGGGCCTCAACTCCTCAATCCTCAAGTGTTGCAGAAGCAGTGCCCTGAACAATCTGACCCCCTTCTCCTCTTCCTCTCCCTCCAGGTAGGGCCCTCGCCAGTGGCCCTGGCAGTCGTCACGTCTCTCCTCATCAAGGGAAACTTGGCGACGAAGCGGTGCTCTAGGGGTTTCATAGTCTTCTAATGGCAGTTCTTCGCTGCGAGCTGGAATAGGTTAGGGACGTCTGGAATTTAGGCCTCACTGTGAGAGGATCTGGTGTTGCCGAGACTATCGATATTTACGGGTTAAAATACATGTTTAGTTAACGAAAAAGTTTTGCATGAACTTTAAAAAGTGTTTAACAGAATTTAGCTACCATTATTAGTTACAAACCTGTTTAGAATGCGAAATATACACCTAATCATAACACTTTTAAGAACTATGACGTTTTCTGTCTCTAAAAACGACTTATTTCGCTACTTATATTTTTTCACACGATAAACTTAAATAGCACCAAAAATAGACTGCGTAAAGTCAACCCACCTACTTAAAATTCAACAATACACTCTCAAAACAACAGTCACTTGGCAACATAATACATAACCTATTCCGTGAGATTCATAAAACACGAAAAATGAATGATTCTAAGAAACCATTGGAACCAAACAATACTTACATATTCCTACAGGAGGCACTAGGTTCATTGCCACAGTATGCAGGTAAAATGCAATCTTTCTGAGATATCTTTTAGGAGACAGAATGACAGTAAACGCTAAACACTTGTGACCTTGGTTTTTCCGTGCGCCCCGGCCCTGACACAGATTGCCGCGCATGCGCGGTTTCCACCCTGCATGAGGGAACTTTGAAAGGAACAAACCATGCCATGTATAGAAGCTTCCGTTATATTCTAGGGCATATGATATAGGCAGTTCATATTACTTCCTTTGATGCGAGGAACAATAGTTTTCCATATCTGAATACGTATTTGTAACGATTTTTTAGCATTATGTTAAGACTACTTACGATAATGAGGTAACCAGATGTTCTTTTCTTATCCTGTGGCAAATTTTTAATGATCCTTCCTATCAAGCAAAGAGTCCCAGGTTCGAATTTACAAGCAAACATGAGAAAAATTATTGCTCGCAGCAATTTATCATCAAATTGCTACCGGGAAGTTCAAACTCCCAACCTCAGCCCCAGGGTAAGACTCTCACATTACTTATTGTTAAATTGCATTAGTTAATAAATACGTTGGTCTTAAAACAACGAACAAAATCTCTTCATTACGTTCTTAAAGCTGTACGAAGTTTGCTAAATATTTATTGCGATGATAAGGTAGTAAGAAAATCGGTAAGAAATAAGTTCCAAAAAGTACTTGGATAAAAAGTACTTGAAACATCGAGGCCAAGATGATAAAGCAAGTTAAGAATAATACATTCATTGTTATACGTCTCGAGACAGAGCTCGTCCTGTCGAATGTGATTGAATTCATCGCGTTAATAGTTACCCACTCAATTGGTTATCGTTGTGCCCGAGTTGTGCAATGGTATCGTACCGGAAGACCCATATTTGTCCGGATTATATTCAGATAACTCAGTAACCCGCCAACAATATTAGCTTCTACACATGATACACGCGGACGGGACCCTAACCGTTTGAAATTCGCAAAACATTATAGAATTAGCGATCTAGTTGCAGACGATGAGATGAAAAGTGATGATTACAATGTGATGAGTGTATAAAAAGAAGATTTTAAAGTGTAAAATGTTAAAATGAAGTCGGAAACAAAGTCAGTGAAGAGAAAAACTTCTATGGACCATGTTGTGGAAATTTCTTGTTGTAGAAGACTTTCAGTGTTTGCCTGCGCGTGCGCAGTTCTGTCTCTCCTTGTACAGAGTTATAATTACATAGGCAATGTGGATATTAAAGAAGTTTTGGATATAGAAGCTCGGCAGCTAATGAAATCTCTACTACAGGATCATTTAGAAGAAACTATTGAAGCTTATTTGAGCGAAGCCACGACATCGTCGCCTAAAAGACTGAAAAGAGATGCGATGTTGGTTAGTAATCATATTTTCTTACTTTAAACACCGTTTGAAAAAGTATTAATTTAAATTCTAGAAGTTTCCTAGAATCTAAGATATTTCTCATTCTATCATGGGAGAAGATTCGAGAACGAATAGGAGAAAACAAATATTAAATTAACCTACGAGTATGTCGTTTTACATTTAGGCAAGTCAAGAACCGGGATTTGACGTCCAAAATATAATAATATTAATGACGATTAATGATTGGTAAATTATATTTTAAAACTAACGGACACTCATTCAAAATTATACTGTTGATTTAAGAATCAAGATAAGAAAAGCACATTATCAGGACTTTAGGTTTAGGTTAAATTGGACTAAGGATTAAAACCCGTTACAACCAAATTTAAGCTTTATAAAAAGAAGAAATACAAGTTATTTTTGAATGGAGAACTGCAATCATTAATCACTTTTTAATCATGATTGACCTTTAAAGCTTTAAGTTGCTGACCAGCATTTGGCTTAGTGCCGAGGTTTATTTTCAACTCTATTTTTTCCGATGAAGCATTGTCATTGAAGTATTTTTTCTTTTTTTTTATTCATCGTATTCATTATCGTAGAGTGCGCCGTTCGTAAATCTTTTATAGACCTTTATTATATTGAAAGAAGTAGATTATGTTAAAAGCGCACAACGCACTTTATGTGAGAAATGACAATGGACTTTTTAGTAGTTTCTTTCTTGAAAGTACGAACGAGATGACAAATAATGATCGTTAAGATGACAAGGATGCATACAGTGTATTTTCATTTGTTTACTAAGACCGTATAATATCAGTAGTATAAAATATAATTGCCTAACTGTACAATACTCACATGTAACACATAGTAATCACGTGCCATGTCGCGTACCTCAATAGGGTAATAGAACATTTTAGTTCATTGATCGTAGTAGTGTATGCGATAAACGTATTTAGAACTTCGTACAGAAGCATTTTTTTATTAATATGGTTACTAGGTTAGTCAAGTAAATCACGCCAAGTAGTGAGATAATAGTCTCCCCTGTTATAGGAAGGTACTCCGAGGATAAAACATTTTTTTAACTTTTAGATTCGGTAATTATTAAAAATATAATTTACAAAAAAAAATTAAAATATTTTGTAAAATTTCTTCGATGACGAACCAGTAACTTGAATAAACAATTTGTCCAAAGACCTAGAAAAAAGAACTTTGAATTTGTCATTAAGTATTGAGGGTCTTGATTAATACTGCACCTTTTTAAAGACAGATACGGTAATGGCAATATTTCGCAAAAAACACATCGATTTTTTAAGATTATTTAAGGTCATTATAAAATGGTTATTTTTTTTTCCGCTTTACAGAAGCCATCACCAGTACAAGAGGATAACACAGTAGCGCCGCACGTGGAGTTCTTTAACCCTAAAATGCGAGCTGAACTAGAAGAGAAGGACGCAGCGGAAATGAGGAGGACAGGAGCCAAAGGACCAGCACCTGGGGGGGACACCTGGGTGTGGCTCACCAGCTATTCCAGGGTTCCTGTGAGTACCTACTTCACCTGAAACGGGTTAACAATGAACAAAATACTTTTTTAATTATAGGTGCTTCTAAACACAGTGTCAATTAAAGAAGCTATAGAAACTGATAATAAAACTGAAAGAATTGCGAATAAAGTACTTTACAAATCGTAAAACCATTCGTAGACCTATAAGTCATTATCGTGAACTTTTATGCAAAGACTAAATTAAAAATGATATCACTAAAAAGAGACAAGGATTATATAGAAATAACCCTTTTGTTAATTTTAATACTCTGATAAACCATTTGCATTCTTAGTGAGAATGTTACATAGTAAATCCTTTAAAAATATCCATCTTAAATCTCTACATCAATAACGAAGCCATGCGGATTAATGAGCTCATTTCAATGGTTTCAGTTTTACGTCTAGATTATAAAATTAGACTGATTCTATTATGTAACTCACAACAGCGCGTCAGGAATTATTCGCAAATACAATCTCTTCGATATTTCATCAAGAAATTATTTTGCCTCTACAGTACAACGTAGTGCAAGGTTTTTGTAAAGCCACCCAGAAATACTGTCCACCTGGCGTCCAAGGACCTAAGGGGCCCACAGGTCTCCCGGGCCCAAAAGGTGACAGAGGAGACGCAGGGGCACCAGGGACCCCTGGACACGCAGGACTAAGAGGACCACCAGGACCTAAAGGTAAAAAATTAAAATAAATCTAATTAGAGGTGAAAAAAAAATTACCTACTTGCGTTCTAGAGCAATATATTACACAATGTAGATTATTACATAACCTATTATTACGTAATCCATTATTATACATATCTATTATTACATAATCTATTATTAGGTACATAATCTATTCTTACATAATCTAATATTGCATAATCTGTACTATTACATAATTCGTAAGAATTTTATAAAAAATCTGTTACATCCCAGGTCATTACCAAATCATGAACAATTATCTGAATGTAAGATATTTAAAAAATCAGGAAAACAATTATCCTGAACCTTTTGCAGTGAATCATCCACACAGACAACCTAATAAAAACGGAGTGTATTTGATATTCAACGATGTTTTAGGAGAACGAGGTTTCCCTGGCAATCCAGGTCTGGATGGAAGAGATGGTGTCCCTGGCGAACCAGGTTTAGACGGCCTATCAGGAAGGAATGGCGCAGATGGAGCGCCTGGCATGGACGGACGAGACGGTATCCCTGGGAAAGACGGTAGTCCAGGGAAAAACGGAAAAGATGGTAAAGATGGTAAGAATTTTGAAATAAAGTTTCTTGGACACAATAAAGTAATTTTCTACTATTCTCAAAAGTTTAATTCAGTAGTATAACTACAAGTCGTGATTAATCCTTCCGCTTGAGAGCCTACTTTCTGCTTCTCTCTTACTGGCCCATAGCGCATTATTAATGCCTTCAGTGTTACTGATGTCCATGGACAACGATGGCCACTTATCATTTTTTTCCAGTTGTTTCCATAAAAAAAGGATTATGAAAGGCAAAAAAAAGGTTTAACAAAATATACAGTACTAAAACTCCTCATAATATCCAGGTAGACCAGGAGCTCAAGGTCCTCCGGGTATCAGAGGTCCAAAAGGAGACCGTGGACCGATTGGACCAAAGGGACAACGAGGTAACGATGGCAAGGATGGCGCGGCCGGGAGACCAGGGCTTTCCATCTACAACTACACTAAGGAAAATCAGCTGTTTATACCACCTAGTTTTGCACGTAAGTCAACATCACCAATGAAGCTGAAATTATTATAAAGTAATTTCAATTTAACTATGTTTTAAAGCAAGTTTCAAAAAAGTTGGAAGCAATTATGAATTGTTAATGTGAAGTTGTTAAATATTTTCTTTGTAATAAAAAAAACAAGTATATTAATTTGGTTTTCAGTGGATAATCCGAGGCTAATAGTTCGTGAAGGAGAAGCGATGCGCATCGAGTGTAACCCTAAAGGATTTCCTGAACCCACCATCGAGTGGCGGAG
>LGAG01000726.1:137476-157357 GCA_001278395.1 Lerema accius
TACAAACTTTCACATTTATAATATTAGTAGGATGATATACATTATCTTTGTGGTACAAACCATGTAATTATGGTTGTCTGATGGGAGCATCTTATTGATTTTGTAGCATCTTTGTCTTGTTAAAAAATAACTCTCCATTATACATACTTGACAATAGTTTTTTTAAGTAATGAAAATAGCTTACGAGCTTGCAGTGCCACCAACCCCTGCCTTATTTGCACATTTTGACAAATTTTCTATATTAATAGTAGTTAATAGGTCCTGTAGTCCTGTAGTAGTTGGTTAATAAGCCCTGCCAAGATCTATAGATACTAATTTGGGGCTTAGGATGACAGCTCCACTAACTACCCTCTCTTCCAATAGTTAGCAAAATAAATAAAGCTCTTAGGTAAGATACAAGGTATATTGTCTTTAATAAACCTCAATGATTAGACTTACACGATACGAGTGTCCAGTGGTATTGTTACAGGTTTTAATGAAGAGTCGTTGATACACACGCCAAACCTTGGCCTTTACCAACATGATTCAAGATATGAATCACCAAGACTGGTCGCGTTTATAAATTGGATCATACGACATCCCAATTAACCTAAATCTACTCACCCGATACCTATACACTGACCATCCATTGACTGTCTATGACTATGATCTTTAATTTGAAAGGATTTACTGCTGATGAAATTGTTTACAGGTGAATACTTAAGGAAAAAAAGAACAGGGTCATGAACTTAAAAAATATCAGGAGTGCCTATTTTGTTGGCTTTCTGTTTCATCGTTACAATGTCTGACAGTTGTTAAGCCATATCGCAAAGCCTTGGGTATAAAAACATCCGATGAAATTGATTTAGCAAACCCTAAACCATTCCGCGTTGGAGAAGTGTGACCGATCTGGGCCTCCTCAGTTGTGAGCAGAGGCCCGAGATCAGTAGTGGTCCGTGAATGGATTTAAGCCATGACCATGATCTAAAAGATCCTTTATTTCCAAAGAAAATCATAAAATTCATAGATTTTACTAAGACTGTAAGTCCTTTGTGAAGCAGTGATAGCCTAGTGGTTTGAACGTTGGTCTCTCGAACGGGAGATCCTGGGTTCAAATCCCACGGCACGCACCTCTAATTTAAAAGTTATGTGCGTATTAGATACTAATTATCACTTGCTACGGTGAAGGAAAACATCGTGAGGAAACCTGCACACCTGAGAGTTCTCCATAAAGTTCTCGAAGGTGTGTGAAGTCTGCCAATCCGCACTAGGCCCGCGTGGTGGACTATGGCCTGTACCCCTCACACTGTGAGTGGAGACCCGAGCCCAGCAGTGGGACAATTATGGGTTGCAATGATGATGAAGTCCTTTGTATGATTTATGCACGAGAGCTATAGTTCGTTCGATTCTCTAAACATGCAAACATGAAAGTCTAATTTAAAAATAGCACCTAACAAGAATGCGCAGTTAAAAAGGTGCTAAGTGCAAAAATAAACGAACCGAAATAACAATTGTTTACTATTTATAAAGCAATCGATTCGTGATATAACTACGTTTCTGCACCACCGTCGACATTGTGAACTTGTTTTCATCATTATTTTGTAACTTTAAACGTTTATATTTAGGTATCGTTTCGCAACAGGCCCACAAGTTAGTTACGAAGTTCAAAATGTCGGGAGTAAGAGACTGATGGTGCAACACTTTCAATTATGTCCAGACCACGTGAAAAACGTAATTCCACGCCTTTTACACGCAGCAAGAGAAATGGTACTCTCTTTGAATGTACCCTCGGAATGGAATGAGTCATTATTTTTTAGAGACAAGACTTTTTGGTTTAAAACTGTTCGGCATAGTTTTTAGTCTATGAACTATTGTATTGCTCTTCTCAAGTCTTAAGAAAAAAGCAACTTAAAAGAAACGAAAGTAAATGAGCGAGTCTTAAACATTTCCGTAAAGGTTAGAATTAACCAAGAGGTGTTAACAGATAGCCATGAAAAACAAACACAGTCATTACTTAAACATGTCCTTATAGATCTACTATGAGCTGGAGCGTCACAATTTAAACGTTGTTAGGAAAAAACTTCTTTGTCTAACTTTTACTCAAAGGGTAAAGAAATGATGAAATATTCGCAAGAGTCACGTTCCGTTTTTGTAATAGCAGGCAGCCAAAAAAATCTAGTCACCCAGCGTACGCGGCAATTACTTTTTGCTGTTGAAGTCTTTGGGGAAAGGATAAACTAAATACCTTTTTACCGAAATGCTCTTAAACTATTAGTACGAAGTTTATCCTCAAATTATGTAAAGTTAAGTTTATAAGAACAAGCATAGCAAAGTTGCAAAGTATTGTGGGTCTACGTCATTCAAAAGTGTTGTGGGGTCTTAAAAGTTTTTAAAATTTGAGGATATCAAACGATTTGAAATGGGTAAAATAGGATCCATCGCATTTAAAATCTTCCAAATACGAAGTTATAATCATAGTAGAAGACAGTTTGTTTACCGGCTCCATGCGAAGGTGTGTAGGTAGTCCTTTTGTTGTTATCAGGGGAAAATTCTTAAAAAAAACTTATCCTCTCAAGGGGTGTAGGATCTTTATTCACTAAGGCTCCCTCGACAGCAATGCGCGCATATGTCCTCCCCATGGTCTGAAAAGTGTAATAAAATGTGGAAACACCTAGGGAATAATAAACTTTACACTTATATTACCAAAAATCTATACAAACATTTTCGGCTTACTAAATTTTCTATCACTTTAGGAAAAAATTGTATCCAAACACCCATAAATCTAAAAAATATAACAAAATATTATACAAAAAATATTTAGATGTAGATTTTTCTAGTTAGCAATTCAAATGATCGTTACTCCAATTTCCAAGGCTTGGTCTAAAATGGACCGTATCCCTCAATTTCCATGGCGAATGGGTTTGTTTGGCAACCGCTCAGCCTGGGGCATCGTTCCACCGGCAGCTATGCGGAGAGCTTATTGATCGAAGCTTTCCTCGCTAAAGCTCGACCATACTTTAAAACCGGTTTTTGTTACTTCTTTTTGGTTTACAACTATTAATAACCCTTCTGTTCTTTACGACTGTTCCATCATACTGTTCTTAATCAGGCATAGACGGCCTTTTGGCGTCTTGAGTGATGAATTGCTTATTCAACTTATTATATGATGCTTTGTAAGATTAAAACGAATCTGCGATGAAAATTGGGAATATATCGCACAAGAATTTTAAGGGTGCGACAAGTGCGTAAACTTAATTTCCATACTTATGTATGTAAAGTACTAAGTAATGGATAATAATACCATTTTTATAGACGAAGCGGAATCGAACGGGACTCCAACGGCAGTGTTAGCATAACTTTGGTTATATATCGAAAGAGTAGAAATGGACAAATATCAGTGGAATAAAGGAGATGTGGTGAATACGAAAGGATAGATAATAAGATAGAATAATAGTAATAATATGTGTATAAGGTCAGCTGTATACTGAAGCCTTTAAAACATTTCTCTTTAACAGCCAAATGATGTAGGGAAAAGACCCTTATAAAATGTTGGCAAAGTTAGACCATTCGAACAAGCCAATGCTGGAATTTTTGCCAAGATGCAATAAGGTTTGACAAATGTTCTTTTCCAGCCGATACTGTTGTCGTGATGTTTATGAAGATTTTAAAAGAACAAAACAAATCCAATGTCATAATCATCGGTTACGTCGACAGCTCTAACCGCAAATCAACTTTGAACATTGCTGCCAATTATGTTACTGCTCTGCACTGCAAGAATTTTAAAGCTAAATGTGGTTTTGTTGTCATAAATTACAACACATTACGATCTACACTATGTTGTATGGGCTTCAATCTCTTTCTTTCAATTCTTTTTGTTAGGATGACTGGCAGCTGCGCCGGCAGTCTTGAAATGAGTGAGATGTGCTTTACTTTAAAAGATCTTAAGCGTTTTAAAATTTTATTCTAAAATTTGTTCATGGCTCGAATGCTTCCATATATATTTCTTTCTTTAAGATACACTAAAGCTGAAACTGACAGGCAAAACGTAGCAACTACGTGGATTTAAAAGGATACAAGTGACACAACGTCAACAAGAGTAGCTCGAGCACTCGTGCAAAACTTTAGATGTAGTGAATTTTAGGCAATTTTACAAGTCTTCTAGAAAATCGTTGTATTTGTTACAAAATGTCCCTGGCAAATGGCCTTTACAGTTTACTAAATGTACATAGAAATAATAGTCTATTGGGTAAAGTTCAGCATCCCATTCCGCTAAGCTATTCGAATTCTGCACACGAAAATTATTTGCATATTAGACATGAACTATAACTTGTTTGCAAAAGGAAAATATCGTGTCAAAACCTACGTATCTGTGAAATGGGTATTGTTCCCAAACGTGTGTAAAGTGTGTTCACCTGAATTTAGCCATATATGATCAACTTGAAGTAGTCGGTTCATACAATCGCGCACACCCACTGCTGTAGGCAGCAGGCAGCAATTGCTTGGAGCTGTCCGTCTATGTGCAGCGTAAGAATAGGTGAGATAATAATGGTCTGATGAATAACACATTGCAATTTATAAGGTACACAATTTTACTTAATCAATATTTGTGGTGAATGATGAGGAATATTATGCTCTAGGTCCAACTTAGAAGGTTCAGCAATCGTGGTTTGAAGTGAAAACTCAATTGCTGCAGCTATTCTTTACCAACCGGTGCGCTTCATTAGCTTGTCCAATAGATACAGTGACGTCACAATTTACATAAGTTTAGAACAAGCTGCTAAATGCTATCGTTTAATTGCTCCGGCTGACAGGAAGTGGAAATTGAGACATTAAGGCCTATTAGACTATTACCCACTTGGAACTCTTGCACTCGTTAATTGCAGAGACACGCCATCGCGCACCATCTACCATCGAGGCATTCGTGCCTATCACGCAACTGTCATGAATATACATGATATGTGTAATGTTATATTGTTATAACATACTAAATACGTTAAAAAGTCATGATAATGTGTAGCATTGTGGTGGTTCCAGTCCTGATCAGTGTGTGGACTATTAAGGTTTCTATTCTTACGAGGTAGTGAGGTATTATTCTTGTAGAACCAGAATTTTATAAGGCCAACTTTGTTTGTTTGGTTTTTTCTCTTTCCACATTCTCTTTCTCTCACAAATAATCTTAATTAGGTTTTGTAATGTGACTTCCTGTGTTTAAATACTTTTTATATCTTTGATAAAATGCGTCAAGTCGCAGTAATATTTAATGCAAATTTTCAAGCACGCGTAAATTCAAAACCTCGTTGTTTTCATTATAAAATTCTAAATCCAGTTAGGTAGGTACATCTCGTACAATTATACTAATTCATTTTTAATAGTCACCGACTGTTGCGCGTAATTACCTTTTTTCGACACTGTACAGTTTTTAATTTCCATATGCGATGTGACCGCCGGTCTTGGTAATAGACGCGTTATTATAAAACCATCAAGATCCATTACATGTTGATCATTGGTTTTTACTTACAGCTAGATGGGATGTAAACATTTATAGGATTCTTCAACGTCTTATAACAATTGTAGCCTCGTGAACACGTCACCAAATGTAACAAATATTGAAAAGGATTTTTTAAATTTCTTCCTTTCTTTGCTACTTCTCTGTGGCTGAATGACCTATCACCATTTACTCCGTAGATCGTCTACTCGTTTGTCAGCGTTTTAATTCCATAAAATTGCTTCAATATTTCGAAAAGGTAACCTGACAATATCTATCATGTTTGTGCGACTATTCGTCGCCTGGTGCAGATATTGTTTTGCCATTCTTGAAATTGCGGAATCATGAAGAGATGAGCAATGTAAACAGTTTTTGTGGGACGTAAATATTTGATGCTTCTTACGGTAAAGTCCCCTGAAAGATAAAAGAACCTGTCCAAGCTGTGGTTTTCCTCAATTAGCTTCTATAAGAAGTATTGGAACCTTTTTGTTTTATGTATCACATTTCGTAGAAAGAAGTTTTACCATCAGATTTAAAAGTATACCGAGTTCGAAGTTGTTTCCATACTTAGTGTAGAGTTGAATGTGTGAGATTCCATTAACACATTTTATGATTACGTCTCCTATAACTATGTGTGATACGAAAAAACTCGATTTATAATAATCAGTTATTATAATGAAAAAACTTCCTGCTCCAAATGCGTTTACTGTTACATTAGTTCCTGATAAATAAATTATGAATCAGTTCGATTCCAGTGGCGAGACATTACTAATGTAACATGTCAACAACACAGAGTCAGATAATCGATAGTGACAGCCAATTGGTCTTACATTCTACGACCGTGTGTCAACTATGGCCGTATAATTGCTCTGGTATGTTCCCACACCTTTTACTATTTTAAACCTTCCTAATTTGACTCACTGTAATATAATTTCTATTGGTAGTTGTAAATTTCTTTCGTTTATGAGTGAGTTATCGATTTTATCAAATTGTTCATCCAACGCTCGAAAGATCACCTTAATCATTTATATACGGTAGCGTTAATAAGCTTCAATTCAATTGCAATCCGGCCTTGGAGTACGTTGTAAAATTTAAGATTGGTACTATTTCGAGTTGGACCTTAAATACCAAAAACAATTTGTAGTTCTATCTAAATAATATAACTGATTACAAATCATCTTTACATATTTAAGAATCTTCAAAACATGAGACATCTTTTGGATGCGCACGTGTAAAGACATTTCATCAGATGTGTCATCCGCTCATTTGTCGACTGTTTATACAAAAAATTCTGAGCATGCCAAAGTTGTTGTACCTTCTGTAAACGCTCGCAGTATTTTAGTACTAACACCATCAAATCGAGCTTACAACTTTAGAATCTCGTTCGCCTTCATCTATTAAACGCACTCCCTACTTGCCATATTAAAATATACCTTACTCCACCGCCATAAGTGTCCTAGGTATCCGACAATTACGTTCGCCATCCGGCTTCAAACGCGGAGGTGCTTACAACGTGTCTTTGTCTAACCGACAAGTTTGGAAGAGCTTCCTCGTCCCCTCTTCGGCTCATGGGCTGCAAGTCGAAGGGGGCCTCATTCAGAAGAGGTGGGGTCAAGTTAGCCTGGTTTCCATACGAGGTCGCGGTACAGAAGCACACTTGTGTCCACACTGAAACGCTGTTATTGGACAGACGCTCATTCAGCTCGTACGTTTGTCTGTCTGTTCAGTATTTTCTTTGTTGCTGTGAATCGCGATTGTATTGACAGATGGCTCGGTTTTTTACGCTGGTTCGCCGAACGAATGACAATGTTGCTTGTTTAGTTCGTGAGTAACCGAGTGTTCGCCGCAACAGTGCTCGCTCGAGACATAGCTCAAAGGAGAGCCTTGAATTCTGATTAATATATTTATGTTATGGAGATAAAATACAAACAGCATACCGCTTAGTGTAAAGTTATTTGATACTAATTTAATCATCAGTACATCTACGTAATTACTTTAGCAATTTACTAGAGTATACCAGACATTAACAATTCAGATGTTAAAGTGAATCTTCTTAAAAAGCCCAAAACGTGAGGTAGTGACTGTTTCTGGGATCTATATCAATTCAAGAACATCTACAACAAATAGACAATGAAATAAGATGTATAGAGCAACAAATTTCAAATGATCTTAATATAGGAGGGTCACATGACATACCGGGGGTCGAGCCTCAATTATTATCGGTACAAGGAGGGTGAGAGGTCGGGAGGTCGGTAGGTCCTCGCAATTAGCTCCAATCAGACGGCAGGAAGACTGAATTAAGTTGTTACGGCAGGCTTTGACACTGACCCTGCACAAAGAAGAGGGTATTATTAAGTCATCCTCTTACGCTCGCTAACTAGGTAAGTCCGAGGAAATCACATTAGCGGAGGCTCGTCGAATCGAATTTACATAGCAAGCGCTAATCACGGAAATTGTATTTAGAGACTTCATTTTGTCGTGAAACTCAGACGGAATTTTTGTAGTCTCTTAGACAGTTGAAGATATTTTAGATGCAAATATATTGAATTGTGTGCGATATATTGACGTAGATTTAAGATCCGACTCTTTATAAATCCGAATTAAATTCCCTGTCAACTCCGAGATATAATACTTAATAAAGATCATAATATTCAAGGTTAGCTGTAGCGCACAAACATCAAAACTATGTTTACGACATCAGCCCAACTACATAGAATTTAAAGTTAGATGATAGATAAAAACTTGCGAAGAACCTTCCTATACTACTCTGCTTTGATATCATCTAAAACATCGATATTAATCACAGAGTATGCCATTAAACAACACGTGGCAACAAAACCTCATGGCGACTGGCTCAACGATGGCGTAGCGTCCAATATCCATCAGTGTGGACAGCGGTTTTGTAATGGAGATTCCTATCATTTGTTATTGTCAATTATAATGATAGGGCCGGTTTGAGCAGCTCTATTGTGGAATTACATTTATATGCGATGCCTCAACTGTCAATATTGTCTCGGCAGGTAGATTCTGAGTTGGAAAGTTGTTTTGAACTTGATGTTTTTGGACGTTATTTATGACTCTTCGTTTTGAAAAGTTTCTTTAAAAAGCCGGCTAGAATCGTTAGTCTTTCTTGTCCGTTCGTGCGCTTAGTTCTTTAAAACCACGTGATCTACATGTAGTTCATTGTCATTTATTCCAACAGGTGTATATTTTATCAATTCACATATTGTCTTATATTATGTATCATATTAATTAATTTTCTGCCTATGAAGCAGACCTATTGCTGACATAAACTTTGAACATTTGGCCAAAAGATAAACATGCTTAGTCATACCGATGTCAATTAGTACTGGCGCCAGTTGCTTTTTATTTGCTATGAATTCTTGTCCATATTTTTTTGGTTAAACTGCAAATTCATTTCTAACTCATCTGTCGCTTGAGTCGAATTCATCATCGAATGTCAGATACTCCTTCGATCTTCATCTAGAAGATAGCGATCCAAGCCAAAGAAAAACATTTCTGATTTAAATAAAATTTTAACAGATTTCCCTTACAGCTCTCAAATCAGCACACGGTCGCTACTAAGGCCCATAAAACACCAATAAAGCAATCGAAAACTGGTTTCGGTTCGAGTTTGGCTGCGACTGTACAAGAGGCCTGAACAAGACTCGTTCAGTAAGTAAATTAAACAGGTCATACTACTTAAATGCATACGCTACTTACAATTTCAAAGTTAGATAAAAACTAAACTATTATATTTATCTACGGTTCATTACGTTTAGTTTAGTTTGCGTAGTTGGCTAGGCATATTTAAAACCTTAGATGCCAATAGACCACAATTTTTGTCTGTATGTTTACAGATAAAGGGTCTATGCCATAAGGAGAATTGACCTTCAATACAAACCACTCACTACATGATTAAGCATATTCATTACGACGGACGTCCAAACAAAATATATTTTTTCTAGTACAGAAACACCCTCAACCCAAAACCACGTCTTCCTCCTAAAAGATTAGTACCACATCCTCCAAAGTCCTGGAAATCTGCTTACTACATTGTATAAGAGCCAAGAGCTGCCTATATAAGCGAGAGTACTTCTAATATTCTATTTCCTATCCTTCTGAATCCTTGGGAATCTGCTAGCAACGCCCATGTCAATACCACAAGGTGCCTAACAACCCAGCAGCCCTAGCAGTCTCGAAACCATCAGTCGGTGAGGCAGCGAAGCGGAGCGCTTACGCAAACCGCGAACGATAATCGCTATCGACTCAATATCGATACCGATGCTCGAGGTGCCCCAGTTCCGCCGACACAGATCCCACCGATAGTGTAACCATGTCAAACGCTATCGATAAATTTAACGCCAGTTGATACACTCCGATACGTCAGATACATGTGATATACTCGAGCAGCGAGTACAAATGTTAAGCTGAGTCGCCACTAAATGTTTAGATGTAATGTGCAGCTGCTGGAGTTTTTAGATATCCCGTGTGGTCCTTGGAGACCCTGGAACCCTGGATGGATACCCAGAGGGTCTTAGCAGGTTAAAGTTAAGATTCCAGATGCTCAATCTCAGGATTTTTGGAAAATTTCCCCTTCAAAAGTTGACTTTTCAATGCTGATGGAAATTCAATCAGTAATTAATTCATATAAGGCATACCCCAGGGTACGCCAGCGTAGACATGTGAAGATTCTTTGGGATTTGACTTCTACTCAAAATCGATGTTTCTGAAAGAAAAGAAATATACTTTTACAAACTTTCCATTCAACTCTAGACCTATCTACTTTTCCGATTTCGATTACTTACACACAACTCACAAAATAATTCACACAATACAATGTAATATTTAAAGTCTTGAGTCATACCATATTATACTAAGTCTTCCTGTACCAAATCGCGGCGACCTTACTCATAGTCATAGTGTGTGAAATTGCTCGGAACTGAAGAGCAAAGATATTCCGGTACCGTCATCGTCCGACAATAAAATCTGACTGAGAATGGTAACAATTCACTTCCGTTGGAGCCCGCACCCACCGCGAGCCTTAATGATACCACTGACCCCACAAATAACCAGGTGGGCCATTGTCTTAAACCTTGCATGATAAAACCAGATTCAGAGATTGCGGAATTAGTATCGTTTTAATAAACCATTCCTATTATGTTGTTTTAAGGACCGTAACTATAAAAATATAAAGCTGCATCAAATACTAGTACCTGTGTCATTAATTTAAAAAAATATGCTTCTCAATTTAAAAATTAGGCGCGTAAAGTACAATTATGAATATGAACGCAGCAGATTTCATATCATATTCTGCGGTACGAAAACCCTTAATTTATCGGGATAGAACAGCAATCAAAACTATAAATAACCCCCCAGCACGAGCGGGCGGTCGAGTCGGCCCAAAACGCACCGCAACAATCATCTGTAATTTGGAGCAATAACTTGTATCAATAATAAAACAAATTGCTCTTACCTGCCCTTAGACGGCGACGCCATCCGCCATTATACATTCTGTTAATAACTTTTTGATGTCCTCGATGGACCATTAGCTGCGGATGAACGAGTTTCGTTATTATCTAATAGTTTCAAAGTTTTCGTCGTTAGTAATAGGACATATGGTTCGCATTGTAGTTTTTTTAAGTGAATTAAAAATTATAATTCCTGTATGAAAAAGGACTTATTCGAATTTGAAACCAGGTCATTACAAGGTACAAAATTGTAAATACAAACAATATTCCATCGTAGTCTTAATGCCACGTATCTTTTCATCATAATTATCTTGAAGTTAAAATAAAACACATGGGATTAATTTAAACTAACGAGTTTAAAATTTACATTTGGTGCCAACAGCACTATTACATACTCCGGTATACTTTTCACCAAAGCAATTTCCTTTTGGTTACAAAGGTTGCAAATAAAGAACAAACTAATATACTTTGATGTTTTAAAAAACCGAAAAACGGTCCAGCAGTTCGCTTGAAAATAATTAATTTTGCCGATAACTATCAACAGAAATTATGGCAGCTAATTATCCACTTAGAATTAAGCAAGAACGCATTACTTAAATACCTTCACTTGCGTATTCGCATAATCTTAGTCTACACACGAACCAGTACATCACAATACCGATACTAACCGATGATCTCATGTAATACCGATGCATTCGCAAAACGACCCATAGACGGAACGATATCAGACGCCGTAAAGCGATCTCCATTGCCGCAATAAACAAGCTACGCCCGTATTAATTTGACGAGAACTTTATAACTCGGTCGGAGGAAGAATCAGGCAAACGGCCCACGGGGCCTGACACACCCCACCCGCCGCAACTTGGCGGCTTAATACGTATTAAACTTAATGCCTCCTTCCCACCCAATGGGAGGTTAAAGATAAAACTTAGTTGATGGTTCACCTGATTCCTTGAACGTGGTATTTTTTACATTCTAGGCGTGTTCGTGGAACTTGGTTTTTGTAACGGATTAGAATACGACGTCCTATAAAACTTGGGCTCGAAACTCGGGTAGATAAAAGACGCGTTGTTTATCACTTTTGTCTTCCAACAGCTCGATGTTAATTTCCAAATGCTCGGGTTTAATGGCCGAGGAATTCTTTTGTAGATAGCTCAATATTAAAATTTTGCGTTAAACTGTTCCACTGTTGTACCGGCGATTTTCATGGACACTGGCAATATTGTCGAAGCAATTTTCTACATAAACATGGCGAGCAACGTTGGAGGTGCCTGCGGGGAAAATTCTTCACAATCTACAATATTAGTTTTCGTGTACAAAAAGCGGGGAAGTAAGACTAGTTGGCAAGCACCTGGCGATGCGGGCTCTTGGCAGAGCCAGTGGAACCACTGCCAACGTGTTAGACCAGTTCGTGGGTGATTTGGCAACCTTACGTATTTCGACACCTTACTACTAAGGATTTATGTTGTTAACTTTGGCAGGCTGCTGGTACCGCGTGGCGATAACTCCTAATGGGCATTGACGTCAGAATCCGCGTTGTTATACCTCTTTTTGATCTGATTCTAAATTATGCCTAACGATCGTCTAACGCGAAGTTTTACGATGATTAATGAAAGAAACTGTTACGTTTGGGAACGTGACGTAGGTAGGGGTAATACAAAAAACCTTTTGTACCTTATTTTATACCGCTCTGCTCCTGTTATTTATCAATTAAACTTTTCTCTATTATTAGCCTGACGAACTAAAGAACGACTCTGCTATTTAACGTCCCGAATTAAACAATAATGTTGGCTCCGACTCTGAATACGTTTCTAAATTCATTACCATTAAACTGGAGCCGTTTCAACGCGAATTCGTGACTTATTTCCATCAATTTTCCAAACACTGTTAAATTTAGCAATTTCCAGCGATGTGTTCGCGTGCGAACCTGTCAAATTACTTTTTTGTTGATTAGCAACACCGTCGCATCGATAATAAACTCGGAATCGACACTAATTAACTCGTAAGAAGATAATCGCGTAAAAAACTCTCGCGTGTCATTAGACCCCGGCGGTGATTGCTGGGTTGTCGAAAAGTGAATTTAAGTAGTCGGAGACACGGTTCAATTTCGGGTGTCGCGGTTGGGACGATTTTACCCCCTCGGAGAGAAAGCAGTCTGGTTTTTTCAAAGGTTTTTTTTGTGAATTCTACCTGCGGTGCGGGACTGCGGGCTCGACAAAAACCGCTCGTGGGGCTTGCACGTGCAAGGTACTGCCGGCATAGCTCACTGCTCCGAGGCGGGATTCGGGCAATTTGTAAAGTAATGTTAGGACTTGTACACACCACACTGTCGGTTGTAAAGCTGTTAATATCGTCGCATCAGAAGAAGGTTAATATTAAATGCAAGACCGATTTGAACTAAATACAACTAATGTTATTAGAGTATATACTTGTATCCAAAGATTGTTTTAACATGTTATTTGCACAGTATTCCTATGTATTACTTTTTCTTTAACTACGTCATAATTTAAATAAATAATTGAAGTAACTAAAATAAAGGTACTTTATAAAGTAGTACAAATCTATTTTAGACTAACATACGCATTCAAAATTGTCCAGCATACACACACCTTTACATGATTCAGATTTCGCTCGACACAAGATGCTTTGAATTCTCCATTACAAACTAACTCCTAGGGATGGTGTCGAAAAATTCCTGCTGAACTAGTACTTGGCACTCTGGTTCTAAATAGTTCCTATGCGATGTAAGAAACTGACTGTTAATAGGTTCCATAATTTTAGAGGTTTTGGAAGTAAATTTTTTTGGGTGTCTAATAATTTTGTCCGGCATTTTTGGTGATTTATCAGTCAACTTAATTTTTCGTATATATAGAGTACTAGATGTGAGATTTGACTCATCTTCCTCCATACTTTCTCATGTGAGGTGTTTTCAATATTTACTTTTTAGAGTGAGTGGTATGGATTTATTCTAAAAAACTTAATCTGCCTAAAAATCAGTCAGGCCAAAGTTATCTAGGACTTTGGTGCGAGTATATTTGTAGAATGTGTTCGTATCTTCTATTTTCCTACGCATTTTCCTTTACATTTATAAGACAGGATAGTTCAGGACCTACAGTCAAAGACGCTGTAATATATTCGTGTTCTCGTGTCCGGGTGAAGAAAAACTAGTTATACGACCGACAACAATACTTTGTACCCGTCACGGAATCATGCAGTATACAATGTCGATCTTATTACTAAGACATAGGGTTTAAAGTTGCATGTACAGTGTTCCAACAAGGACCGTAGCCACAGACTAATGTTTCGAAGGTTTTGTTTAAAGACAGTCCTTTGTTTTTCGAGTTAGGTTTTGAAGGCCCGTTAAGTTGGCTGTCTCAGTGAGGAACTGTATGCGTTTTTTGTTGTTTATTATCATACATTACTTTTCCTCATTTAAATTTAAAGCAATACTATAACAGTGTTAAATTTATTGAATGATATTAACCCACCAATAAGCCACCAATAATGATAACTGATTACAAACACACACACGCGCACTGGAAAGAAGATATGAATAAAGTCCAAAGACAGTTACCGCAACTGTAAGTTACTGAAAAAATAAATTTAAAAGACAAATATCATCAAAATTATGGATTTTCATTAATATTTCCCCATAAGCACACTCGACTTACACATTGGCGCTCCAATTCCTGTGAACTGTTCATAGAAAGTTAAGCTAAAAACACACCAATGTACCTGAGCATATGATTCAAATCGCACTCGATAATTTAACCTATTTTCAAAATCATACATAGAGACCCATATTTAGGTGAAACTCAACCCTCATCCATTACAATAAGGTTTATTTTCGTGTAGTACGCATCGTCATCGGAGAGCTAATCCGTTTTAATCCAACATCGGAGCCGCCCTAAGGACTTTGATTAAATTTTGGATAACTCTGTTAGTACAGTGTAGATATAAGGATAGAAGGAAGATAATTCAAATAAGATACTTCAACTACAGCTAGTAAAGGTTAAATAAATTAATCCTCTTTAAAAATTAACAGAAAACAGTGACAGCCTTATGGTGGTAGAATTATTTCTATCTTTGTATTTTTTCTCTTCGTGTAGCCCCAAGAATTATTTTCTCAGGTTAGTTTGTTGTAAAGCGTGCCAAAGAGGTGGACATAACCTACACATATTACACTCCTGACACAGTGACGTAAAAACCAATTTCCGAAGTATATTGACTTCTACTTATGACACACCCTATCACAAAGAACTTACCTATTTCCGCAGAGTAAAAGACCTTAAAAATATGGATTATAAAAAGAAACATTGAATCATTCAAGGTTTTGAAAAGGAAATAACAAGTAACTAGAAACTACAAACGAAAGCAGTCCAAGACTTCGGTTACCATGAAATATGTCCCGACCACGATAACAAACTTAGGTTTTACGATTCATCCTTCAACTTAGCGTTAGTATTAATACAACTATTCGTAGTCACAAATCACCTCCAACCCATTTAAGGCGGCCCCCTATTTGGGTGTTCAGGAGAGTCATCGAGATGGTATCGCGAGCTGACTCGCTGATAGATCGCCTGTTTGTTTGAAGCAAAGCAAATAGAAAACTGTGGGTGTTTGTTTGTGGAAACACTGTTTGTTAATGCTGATAAACAGCCTATGTTAATTTTATTGAGATTAAACAAATGAGTCGGGAGTATGAAGCATTAAATACCAGAGAATATGTGGTGAATAGAAGTGTATTGGAACTCAAGAGTTTGTCCTAGCGACAACAGTCTATCAGTTTTAATTATTCTACCAAATGGTCGAAATATATGCGAACTTCTGAATCACTAAGAAAGCGATCATCTAATGAAGTTAAGCTTTTATCTTCGATACTTAGTTCTCCTACACATTCTTGGGATGTTTTAACACCAAAGGCATCTATTACCGATGTAATGATGATTATTACACTAATGCTCGCTATAAATTGAGGTGGTTCACATCTTGTCAACTAGCCTTCAAATACTGCAGTAGCATTTTTTAATCCTAGGACAAAGAGAGGAATATGATCTCATAACTAGTCTATATCTACCCTTACTTCGTGTGAAATAGTCGAGTATTCCATTCCATTGCGCGAAATACCAGGCATGCACGTGGCTTCGGTTGGAATGGGGACAAAGGATGACGGGACAAAGTAGAGCTTTATGTATGAACTGGTCGATACTAATAATATTCTTTAATAAGTAAGACAATGCAAAAGTAGTAGTTCTATTTTTAAAATTTCGGTAATAAATCTGCGCCGCTAATTCGTAACCATTGGGATTGCATCACAGTTGTGACAAACACACGTTTATCTAAAGATAATTCGCAAAGGAAATTAGGTGTCAAATTCTGCATATTCATTGTATTAGATCGTATAGATAAATTAGAGCCATAATTTTAGCACACAACCATCCTTATCACATCAGCTTCAAAAAAACGCATCAAAATCGGTTCATTCGTATAGGACACATAGAGATAACTTTGAACTGAAAAGTAAAACGCGCCTCTTTTTGAGTGGACCATTAAATTAAAAAGTTATCCGAACAAAGATTCTTTCTAGCCTCTCAGCAACCATCCAGTCCTCCCCAGCTCAATTTATTTCACACGCACACAAAAAGTACGGCCAGAAATATACGCACTTGAAAGATTCCTCTCAGTAAGTGACAGAGAGGCTTGATAACGTACATCCGTTGCACGCTTCCCACACTTCTGGATCAAAGTAACTCTTGAACACTGATGAAGGAAGTCCACCACTTGACGACCAGAGCCTTTAGCCAAATGCCCTTTCCTTCGAAAGCTCACGCCTAACGCTATCTAAAAATGTATGGGAATGAAATTAGGCGCGGAAAAAAATGGCGTCGGTTATGTCCTATACATTTTTAGATAGCGTTAGGCGTGAGCGTTGGAAGGAAAGGGCATTTGGCTATAGGCTTCAGGTCTTTGATTTAGGTTCTTAATTCCTTTTGACTCTTAAAGGCCGTTATAGATAGGTGGGAGTTGCAGTTTTGCGGTAACGTACATTGACAGATGTCACAAGTGTCAAAGATCTGAATCACGCTACTGAAATTTTCTGCAATGTGACAAGGAAAGCAAGTGTTGTCATATTTATAAGGGCGTAGGTAGTATCGTCCTGGTTAAAAAGTATGAAATAAGTGCATAAAACTAGAAAGTAGGTGAATACTACGAATGAAAAAAAAAGCAATTTCTTAGTCGCCAACCTTAGGAAGCCGGTACCAAGTCACTTAATATATAAATTTTATCCGTTATTTAGTCCGCTTTAATGTTTTCATTACATTCTATATGGTTTAGTATAGTTTCTTGATCTGGCTTATGTAGGAGCTTATAGTTTTTCCATTAAAAATACCCATGAGCTCCCGCTTTACCTACGAGTATGACAGACATAAACAGAGCGTTCCATAAAAAGTTGTGACGTTGACAGAATGGGAATGACGTCACTCACTGACGCAGCCTATTTTTAAAGTTGTGAGATATTTTTAACCTGTTTCCCAAACAGACTAAAAATTGCCAAAAATTCTTCATAATTATCGCTATTAATGCTGTTTGTTACCTGTGGTTCTTGTAACTAGTTTTATTTAAGATTCAGCAAAATTAAATATGCTCGTTGGAATTAACATAAAAAATATATTATAAACTACGAATAAATATTCTTTTATTACTGTAATATTATAAGTATAGGCACCGTTACTGAAATTTAATTTAAATAATGTTTTTGAACTTAAATAAACAGAAAATGGTCCTGTTCACGACAGGCAGTGCTCGCAAACGCATCGAATGGAACAGATGCGTCACGAATGCCGTAATGAACCAGTATAAGTTGAGCCCCCTACTTCTTTTACAGCCTCTTAATGGCCGCAAGGGGACGGTATGAAATACGAGAGGTCCACGTTGATTGGGAGGGGTATTTGGCGCCAAGTTTTGATATCGATCTTTGGCAATCCCTCGACGAATCCTTTGCCTCTGAATTAGACTGAATTTATGTTGGGCTCTGCACGGCTAATGTATGGTGGTGTTTCGTTAATCGTAATCTAGAGGTTGCCAAGATATATTATGTATGTCATGTAGTAACACAATGGCGTAATGGGATTTTTAACTTACTTAAAAAAAAATAGGAGGTTGTCGTTGCGTGTGTGGTACTTTTTTATGTATCTTAAAAGGCCATTAGACTAAGTTATATCCAAGTTGGTCCTGTTTTTTTTTAAATCAGTTCATTGATCTTCAGGAGATCCTGAAATAATTAGCTGGCTATGAAAAAATTTTGATTAGAGCAAGGTGTTGCCACCAGATAACTATAAGATGCTAAAAGAACTTTATTGTCGTAAGGTGATCGGAACCTCACAAATCAAGTAGCTTAAAGGTTTCCAATTCAATGAATTCCGAGTAGGTCTAATATCGTATTGCCAAAATTCCAATTGTGTTGCAACACAAAAATACAGCAAAAAGTCCCTTTAAAATAAGTACCTCCATTATTTTAAAGTTGAACAACTTCCATTTCCCCGATCGTTTACGAGCGGTTTTTGCGTTTCAAACAATACCAAGTTATCGGCACGAACAAGTTTCGAGGGATGCCATCGCTTATCTGTGAGCACATGTGAGCATGCCTCGGGGCCTTTAAACCTCGCCATCGTAAACTGAACCCACCTCCCCCCTCGGTGAACCATAAAACGGGCCATTGAAGGAAATGGACGTATAAACTGGGAGCTCACGTTATACTGGTCGCATTTAAAAGCTTTGCCCGATTACTCGCTCGCCTGCGTCGCGTGCGTTCTATTTTCAAACGTGATAATGATAACCGGATAGCTCGGTGGAACGCACCGCGTACCGCTCACTCACGCAGTCACTCACTCCCTCCTGTGCATGATTATATTGACCGGACATTATTATTTTTTATCTATGCGACTGAAATAAGCTATTACATAACGAGGATATATGTAATTATTTTGCATTGCATGTGTATAGAATGTAATTAATACTCAGGTGGTAAGGTTTAAACTACTTGCACCTGTAAAGTTTATTTATACTTAATACCTTGATTGCCTAAGACATGCTACTCTAAAAAATAATTGTCATAATTACGGTCAAACTTACACGGATAGTAGTAAAATATTTATTTTAGGTAGAGTAAAATATAAAGTGGACTAAAGCAACAAATTTAGAATGAAGCTACAAAAGACTCCAAACAATTTATTTGGTAGAAACTTTACTAGAACCACAAACCACAGTACAGAGCAGCTTACGAGCCGAGCCGCAGGAAAAACGCAACTCCGTTCCAAATTCAAACGGAGACCGCGCTGTAAACTACTTTGCTGGCCAGTTACACTTTTAAACTTTTAATGCACAGGAAAAATATACTTATATGATTTGAAAAATTCGAATTTGAAGATAAAATTAAAACTTTTTAATTACGATACTGAACGCGATAAGATAAATTATTATGTATTTTTTTTTAGAAATGTAAACTAATTGCTAATCGATTAATATAATTAGATAGGATACATACATTTACCTATTTTACGTAATTTAAGTTAAAATAATGTGATAAAAACATGAATAAGTTAGATGCGATTTTACTATAGTCAGGAGATGATTTTAGAAAAAAACACAATATTTTTTTAATGCCAAAATATTACCAAAATCCTTTAACATCCTACGCAAGGTGCAAACTTTTAAATGGCGAAATATAAGCGTGAAATAAAAATGCAAGATACGAAGCGACCGGACGGGGCCCCTGTTTGCCGAGCAGATTAGAATTAATTACTATGGCGGCCAAGAATTAGGCGCGCTATACGTGGTCCAAGTATCAAGATATGTTATTCAACGCTTATTGATTATATAATTACACATGCACTGAAGAAAGATAACACTAATTTTTTACTAAATTTTTCCAAAGGTAGCCTACAA
>LGAG01000726.1:157951-175516 GCA_001278395.1 Lerema accius
TCTCTCAAGCACGTTATAAGTTTGACAAGCAAGAAAGGGGAATCGAAGGCTTAATCTGTCACATAGTCTGCTTCCCCATTAAAATTTGAATCTACGCCCATTCACTCAATATACAACAAAAAAAAAATTTACAGATATTCTGAGACCTATTAAATTAATTTCAGTCACAATCACACCATAACACATACACCCCCCCCACACACACACACACACATACGATCGTAAGTGGGAGGCGCCGCCTACTGCCGCTCACTTCCCAAGTCTACCTGATCTATTCTGTAGGTCAATGGTACATAAGGGCGTGGGATATGCTCACAATCACTCGGTGCAATCATTGTGCCTGTATATTTGAGGAATTAAACAGCAATGCTGCATTGTAACTACGAGGAAAACTGTACACTAATCATCAATATCCTGTAATAGTGCTTGGGAAAGAGCTAGTAAGAAGCCCTATACAATTAATCCCTCCTGATAAATATGGGTAAGGTCGTCCCAGCGGATCTTTAACTAACTCTGTTTGTACGACGATGACTTCTACCAAAATAGGACGGAACAAATAGACGTATCCTGCCAGTACTTTCCATGAAAAAGCCAGCTATGTAGCCTCACATTTTCTGACCATACCACTTCTTGCTTACCCTTTTTCAATATTGTTTCGTCACCATCAAAGAAATTATTCAAAACTCACCAGGTTATTGATGAACCCATGATAATGTCACATTAGTCAAAGCATCAATATTTGCTATTTATTTGTTTTAAATTGTAATCAAGTCAACGTGTAGGTACAAACAATGAAAACTGGAAAAATGTACGAAGCAAATTTCAAGCCATTACGTAACCTTTAACGAAGAGTAATTTGGAGTGCGCAGCGCCTGCGCCACCATAAGTCCTGATTAGAACTAATGGAGGCCGCTAATAGCTGGACATCCAGGTGGCAAGAGTGGTAGGCAAACTTACACACGTGCATTTTTTTATGCACCTTGGTTCCTTCGTACAGAACATAGATACAGATTATTGTACCTCTATTCTCGACTATACTTTACCACTGTCCGTATGACGCAGTCTACAACATAATCTTCAAGATTGTAATTCAGAATGACAGGTAGTACTATTGATAGGTTTCCAAAGATTCGTGACAGGCTAAAAACAATTATCGAATGACGCAAAAATCATCATTAAAGTCAAATTATTCAACGTCGTTTTCAGTTGCCTTTCTTAAGTCAGTTGTTTCCTAATCGTTTTTTACATCGTTCTGCTAACCCGTTACACTACGGATAAACGTCTTCTAATACTTTTTAAGTTCGAATAAACTTTATAAGTAATTCTTTCTCCGATGCGGCCATTTCTAGTAGTTTCCTGGTATCCGAAGCGACTTAGGTACGCATTCCTGTATGGGCATGATGTTTTACTAAATTGGTTTCACGCCTCCCATCGTTCATGGCGCCGCAGTCCCTGGGAATGGGAACTGCGATGGCATCCAATTTATGTTCCGGTTGCGTTGTTTATAGGGATGCATTCCTGGCTAGGATTAAGGAAAAGGACCGATTGGTAATGTACCTCTTGAACTTGATAGTCTGTAGGTGTTAACGAAATGCATTTAATGCAATGTAGTGTGTGTTTGCGACTGTAAAAGAAAAAAATCTTGCAATACTTACTTGTCGTCGAAATTGAGCTCTATTTTTTTTTAAATTTGAATGATTATATTCAATCCCGAGCAGGTATGTAGAAAACAGGAAAATTAAAAAATTATTGGTAAACGCATAACAATTATGTTAAGAACATATTTTTCGGATTCGTTCCTTGATCCGATGAAGATTCTCAAAACAATTTAATTGCTGAATAATCAATAAAAAAAGTAAAATTGCTCTTCAATAACTGTCTATGTAAACGTTTAGTAACAGCTATTTGTAAAATGTACGTTTATGAATGTTTACAAACGTTTATAGAGCGAGCATCATGAAGCTTTGAAGTTGGTCTCCGGGACGCGCGTCACATTCTAAGTACGTTTTATTGCATACTATCCC
Organism: Lerema accius; assembly: GCA_001278395.1. Classification (NCBI taxonomy): domain Eukaryota; kingdom Metazoa; phylum Arthropoda; class Insecta; order Lepidoptera; family Hesperiidae; genus Lerema; species Lerema accius. Next base: position 159,976 of record LGAG01000726.1, read on the forward strand.
CTCTTCTAGTCCTTCCGAAATATTTTAATGGTCTCCTTTTAATAGCCAAGATTTTGTTTTCCTGTATTTTAAACTTTTATTAACGTATATTGGACTTTTATTGATGAACTTGTTTAAGGCATGTGGTTATAGCTCATGTCTATTTTCTTATTTCTATATTTTTGATGAATAGAACTTACTATATTGCTATAGTTCAATGACCTTAGTAATAAAATATAGTCTTCATTACTTACATTATATCTAGCCTTATATTGTTGAAAGGATTTTTAAAATTGCTCTAGTATTTTTAAATTTTTCAAATATAATTATTTATAAAATGAGTCCTCCTAAACTAATTCCACTAGCACACCACTCGTAGTCAAACTGCATCCCATACACCGTACCCCCTGTGAATTCGTGACAGTGCATAATCCGTCCGTGGTCCGGCATAACTAGTTCGATTCCCCGCGATTCAAACCATCACGTACGGGAAATCACTAAAGTAACCTATACATAAAACTGTAGCATTTAAATTCTATTACACCGTTATTGTGACTGAAATTGTAGTTTCTACCACAGAGCAAGGAATGTATCTGTATAATAATTATATGTAAATATATGCGTCTCTTTCGAACTCTATGTTATGTGAAAGAGACGTAAGAGTAAATGAGTTACTTTTAGTTCGAATTTTAAATAGTGTTTTGTTTAGGTACCGGAAAGTAAGACGAATATTTAAAGTAATTACTCGATTCAATTATTCGATTCCAGTCAAATAATTACTTGTTTTTTTTTCTCTGCTGACTCTTGGAGAGTCAAGACGAAACGTAGAGTGATTCTCGTAACCAAAAAATAATAATTAACTAGGTAACCTTATGTACCATTTACTTACAAAGTCCCTTTAAAATCCAAGTGAATTATTTATAACATGAATTTTTTGAAGTTCACTGTAAAAATATTTTGTCAGCTGGAACATTCAAACATTTTATTCGTTATCATTATTTGTTATTAATGATGAAGACAAACATGTTGGTTGCATGCGACCATGTTTCCAAGAAGTCGGTTCTGAAACAACCGACCCGTTCCTTGTAATTCGTTTACAGTGCCACCTAGCGGATTCTTAAGAAGTGTCTGTTTGATTTATTGTTCAGACAATTTGTTTAATTTTTTGCAGTGTTATCTTACTTGCGCTAACCCGCGGGTAGGAGAAAAACTTCGTCGAAATTTACACTTTACATTGGTTTTTACAGTGATGCAAGTCGAGAAAAAAATTAATAATTTGATCCCCAACTCCCAAGACCATTGCGGAATTTAATGAGAGAGTAGCAACTGCATATCAGAACAGAAATGGTCTACGAGCAATATCGCGAGATTACTACCGACGAAGTGTGCGGTACCACTCCGTGTCGAAGTTCTCGTACCCTGCACCCCTGCACTTTAAAAAACCAACCCTACCCGGTTATAATTTAAAGTAAACTGCGCGGATCGAATCGACGAACTAAAACGACCCCGAACGCAGTATCCAAACGCAGATTTCAATGTTTTACGAGAACGCCGACCGTTCTCTCGCGACCCGCCCGCTCCCCCGCGGCCGATGTCCAAACGACCCGGCCGGGGGGGACGTGTAAAATGTTTCGGGTCTAAGTATAATGGACATGTTTTATACCGACCCCCCCACATTAAGGCGCGCCCCGTATAAAACGCGTAATAGAATTTCAGCGATGACGACTGCCTCCCCCCGGCTGCCCATCTAACATTGTTAGGGGCGCGCATGCGTCGTGCCATCAACGGAATGCGCGGTGCCAAATCCCTGAACGTTGGCCCATCAAACCGAGCCTCCTTTATGTTTGCTCCTCTCCCACCCCTTAGGAATACGTGAGCACTTATGACTGCGCTAACATAACCGGCCCTATATCTTCCCGATGTACCGCCAGAGGTGGAGAATGAACACTTCGCAATACTAATTAATTCTCATAATTGACGCTTTAGAGCTCGCTGGCAGCTCCTACGCTGCAAATTAGATCGTACACTTTTAATTAGGTTGTATTTATTTATTTCACTCTTTAATATTTCGATCAAATATCAAAAGATTTTTGATGCATATAACGACGTAATACTCGAATTGCAAGACCCAAATTTTTTTTTACAACTCATGCTCTTGTGGTCCAGATAATTTGAATACATTGTCAAATTCTTGTATTCTTCGTCCGTATAAGGTATACGATGCAAAGAGAATCTATAAAATTTCGTCGCACGACATCCTCTTAAGGCACCCTTTCTACCAGGAACATCTGGTCATGACGGGATGTAAGTCAAAGTTATTCTAACGGGGTTGCAGTAAAGCACCATGAAATCCCATGGAGAGGCGTCGGTCCGCACAGCCAATGCGGCGGGGAAGCGCTGGCGCCCTCATTGTTATCCAATTACGCACTCCCGCGCGATAATACGCCGCGAATTCAAATTAGGCGGGGAGAGCGGTCATCGACCCCGCTTGATCAATCGCTGCCATCGCTGGACCGCGGTCGAACTGCCGATACGTAGGCGCGGCTATTTTTCTTTTTTTTGGGCACACGTGAAAATGACAGCACGCGAGGGTTGCGTGGGTGCCGGCAACTGGGAAACGTTTACGGTGATTTCGAATAGTTAATAGTGTCCCATTTTTCTTTGTAGTTCTGTACCAATTAAGTTAGTTTATAATTATTGCATAATTACGTTGAGTGGTAGGTAGTTACGTGAAATAATTAGTTCATATTTGCATTTTTTTTTCCTAAAGATGCCTTGAAATAAAGAAGAAGGTGGAGATAGAAACTCATCCATGGGTACATAATTTTTTTAAACACCAACATACTATTTACAAAATTTAAAAATTTATGGATGTCATAATCATAATTAATTTCAAAAACAGGATAATTATAACATCGAACTAACTTTGATGATCAAGTTTATTCGACCAGTCATTCTCAAAACAATTTTTTGTGGTTCAATTCTGGGTACGCGGGTATTTTGTACGAGCCATGACGTCATTAGAGGAAGTCTGCTCTCCTCGTCAGTGGATCATTGATCAAGTGTCCGTTAGGAAATAGAAAGTCCGCAGAAAGGAAACATTTATCTGTCCTTGACTTTACCGATAGATCGCTCTGCTTTTGATTGCATAACTACTGACACAAATTCGCTACTTGATTCACTACACCAGAATTTTACGTTGGAGACGTTTCGAAAGTTCTTAGGGAGCTTTTGAACCAGATACTAATTGTAAATAATAAAATTGGTATAACTATATTTTTTTTAGATAAAAAAATGTTTTTGGTGGTGGGGGGGGATAAACTACTGTACCCCCTACGGCTTAGGCCCAAGTATTACTAACAAGAACACAAAACTGCTTTTATAGATATATAATTAGAATGATTGATTTCCATCAATTCCAACAACAGCGTGGTAGAGTATGCTCTAGGACTCCTCAGTTATGAGGAGAGACCCGTGCCCTGATAGACTACATATGGTTGTTTTTTTTAATTAATACATTTATATTGATAGTATATTTATTACTGCAGCTTCTTACCGCGCAGGTATAAAACGCGATAGTATGCTCATAGACGTAGTGGAAATGTAATTAAAACTTGCTAAAAAAGTACCAGTAATTAATTAATTATTTCGATAACCTTATAAGGTTCGCAAGGTTAATTGCCTTAAATTCTAACTAATGAACATTTATTAAGCTTGTCTAGGTGACAGCGGAATTTTTTAACTTAGCGATTAATTTTTATTTTTACTTATCTGTTTAAAATATATTAGTAGGTAAAGGTGCTACTTTGGACCTTTTTTGGATACATGTGTTTGAAATTTGGCATAGTTAAAGTTTACATGTAAAAGAAGTACGGAAAGCTAAATGTTACGTATGGTATGGTAATTTTTTTCGAATGTACAAACATTCTACTTACTGTTTGTTTATACTTTTCTTTAGCACGCTCTGGAGCCCAAAACACTTGACAAACTAAAGCACATAAGGTGCCATTAAAGTATCCATGTGTGCCATACTCTAATTTATTTTTGTCAAAAAATAAAACCGCTGAATTTTTTTTATATCAATGATAAGTTAATTACGTAGCTACATAGTAGTTACTCCAATATTAAAAAGTAACCACATCTTAAAGTGGTTTCTTGTGGGACTGGGCTATACAGTTTTACATTTAACAAGCATAATCAATCGGCGGAACGGGTTTGGGTTCGAAATCCGACCAACGAGAATTTCGACTCGTCATATTTGGTAAGGTGCAGAGACTTTCAAACGTGATTTGGTTGGTTTTATATTTGGTTGACTTTAAATTGATATTAATGATACAAAGCAATCCCTGTACAAGCTATTCTCTTCCCTAAATCAATGGTAAAAGGACGAGATTTCATTGTGAGCAAATTGCAGGTAGGCCGTTAGTTACTATTATGTCGCTAAATACAAGAAAATTACAATCTTACATAGAAATATTTGATATAGTAACATCGCCTGAATTAAATGGTTTTCTTTAAGAAACTCGCAAAATAAGTTATAGCTCGTCTGACTGACGGTCCATTAGTAGTACTAAGGACTAGAATATTGAGTATTAAACTACATTTATAGCAGATTGCACTAGGAAGTTGAGTTTTTAAGCGTATGTATGTATGTCCATTTCCATGGCATGCTCTATCCAAACGGATTGACATTGGATCTGCTCCAATATTGCAGCAATTATAGGCTACATACGAGTATCTTTCAAATGCCAACACTACTCTTTATTTAATATTTTGAGTTAATTACGTCCTGGCAAATTATTTCAGCAACATTTTTATATGACCACCATCCTCTCCCTTCATAACTGCATTTGAAGACAGTCAAAGTTTGTTCAGCCAGATGATCAAGTGCCCCGAAGGCGATCTTTCGAACGGGTTTCAATTCGAAATCGAATAAACAAGATTTTCGTGTATTCGGCCCCTTCCGGATCTAGCTCTGATCTTTGTTAAACTGACGGATTAACTTTCTATCAAATCTTGCTTTTGTTTCACCAAAAAATCCTGAGTTTGCAAGATTATAATGCTTTCTCTGAAAAGAGATTTGTTATTAGGAACTAAGCTCGTAACTCCTCAGTGACAAAATGCTATGACTTGACGTATCGCGGCTATCACATAGACACTCCCTTTTTGGGTGTGTATTCTAGGCTAAGAAATTGACCTTTTCTGTCATGCAATAATTCTGTCACATGGCATGGTCAAGCTATGCTTTCTGATCGGATAGAGATAGTTGATTAGATTTTACTCAGATTATACTAAGCTTCATGGCGGAAACTTCAGTTGTTAGGAGAAATGTTGGATTCACAATGCTCAGGGCTTTGCTAAAAGAACAGTGTACCCAGAAGTACCCCACCTAGAGTTAGTGGAAAACACTATTGCGCTGTACTTTTTCCAATGATTTTTTTTTCACAACTACCATTCGATTGTTCAACGTTTGGTTTCAATGTTATCATCTGATGGAAATGGAACAATGGATGACGAAGGAGCCACCCTTGTTTCCTTGAAATGTATGTCGTAAACTGTATGAGCACAAGGTACAATTTATGAGTACGGCATAAACACAGGTGCCCGAAGGTATGAGAATGTCAAATAGCGTTTCCCCAACTAGGCCCTTAAGGGGCCAAAACTATTAGGGAAGCAACATGGTAATTAATTTGCCCTCCCCCGTCTTGTCAGCAAAAAATAATTAATGTTACTTCTTAATAAGCAAAATAACGGAACCTTCCCCCCTTTTGCCTCTCAACGAAACTAAATAAAAGTAAAAAAAACAGTTTGACAGATAAAAAACTGAGTCATGGGAAATTGTCTATGGGCGGTACAGAGTATGAACACTACGAATCCGAGTTGCGGTTACCATTGACGGTGTCTAGAAACACGATCGGTTAACGGGAACCACGCGTTACTCAACCGACTGGGCGCAACCATTCGTATTTAAAAGGATTCGTGGGAAATTAAACTGATAAACGGAGTTTAGTGTAGTCGAGTTTCATTTTAATATGTCCTGTTCCTGGCTTACGAGTTTTTGGTAGCAACCGTTTTTAGGGCGTAACGCAAAGTAGTAATAAACCAAAGATTCGTCATTTTAAAAGCAAACAGACATTCGAAAAGTTGTGAACATTACCCATTGATTATGAAGTAAAGATAACTGCATATTTTTGCAGAAATTAAGATAAACTAAAAGGCCAAACACGTACAGCTTGAAGTAGTCGGTTAATACAACTCTAACGCTGTCTGCTTCAAGCTGCCGATAGCGATAGTTTGAAGCAATTACTGCTGTTAATTAGTCTAGCTGGCTTACATCTACATTAAAGTACATATTAAATATCAGTTTTTGACGTACTGAAGAAACAAGTATTAAAAAACACGTCAGTCTTTGGTCAAGCAGTCCAACGGTTACAAAGTCAAAGAAAATAAATCGATTTCAACCGACGAAATATCGACTTACTAAACGGTAATACAGTTTAAGTTTTCAACTCGATATAATACAGGCAGCAATTTTTCTTAATTTTACTGTTATAGCAAGAAAGCGTAATGGAATCCAGCCAAGGCGGCCGCCCCATCGCGATCGCACTTGCTACTTCCACTTTACAACGTCACGTTACGTTGTCGTAACGTTAAATTTTATCGTACTCTTAGTATTAAATTAATATAAGCATTGCGTATAAATGGTAGTTATTAGGAAGGCGAGGGGGGCGATAACTTGGGGTTTTAGGAGTTTATCGAACTGCCTTACTAATATAACTGTGTGATATAAGTCCTCATAACTTATGAGTTATACGTGACGATTTAAGTATTAGTTTACAGTATTTAGTAACTAAACGTGCTCTCCCCTCCCCCCCTCTCCTATGTCAGCAAAAATATTGATAAAAAATTGTTATAACAAAAAAGTTACATAGGAGTTTTATACCTAGGTGGATTCTCTAGCCCTGCATTAGGATTAGCCACTTCTACTAGTCCCTTCTATTTATACTACAACAGTAATATTATCTTGGCGTGTGTGTGTATGTACTTATGTACGTATGTATGTGTGTGTGCGAGCTATGTCCAAGTAAAAGTTTTTGCAAGTTAAAGAAAAAAGCACAATTTCTTTCCTGCTTAATTTCAAGGAAAGTTAACGAGAGCTTCCCTTATTTATGCTAAAAAGGGGGATAGGGTTTAGTAATTACTAAAACACTGTCTAAATAGCCCCTGGTACTTGCCATTAACACTAGTAACACTTACTACACTTATTTCAACGTTTAATTGCCTGCTGGTTGTACTAACAGTTACTACAAGGCATTGTTATGATAATTACGCTTTGTGTATTCCTGAAGTTCAATAGAAACGCGTGTCACTCACCTCACTTACTCGCTTTGAAGCTATTTTTATAGGAAGTTATAAACTTGTATATGTATTCACCTGGTCACTTGCTTCGTGAGTAACGAATGGATTGATAGCTCTATGATTATGCTTGACGGTTCCGTCTTTACGGTTCTAAGCCTTTAAGGTTCTGTAGATATCTGAACCCTTGTAGTGTTGCCATGTTTCATTGTCTGCCCATCGGTTCGTTGTCTGTCCGTTTGTTTGTCTATGCGTCTGTTCGTCTCCGTTTGTTTGTTCGTCCGTCCGTCTGTCTTGCGTCTAGGTTTACGATTTTTTTTCGCTATTACCTAACAATTAATAGTTTCGTTTGATTAGGTCTTTTAAGATCATTATTTATGGATCTTGTAAAAAAAATTTTGCATCTGTTTTAAACTTTTACTAACTTTAAAGCGTTTACTAACTTTAAAATTACCGAAGCGAAATTAATATTTACCAAACCTTTTAAACAAGATCCAAGGTTACTAGACAGGTACGTAAACTATGGTTTGTAAACTTATGTCTAACAATAGATCGAATTCCTAGGTCATGGCGGGCACCCTCACATAGGTCACCTTAGTACAATGTAGGTCATAGGCTTTTGAAGGTCACTGCTTCAATCCTTTGTTGTTAGCCGAGTATTTGTTGAAGCATGAGGTATACCGTGTAACGGACCAATAAACTCGTAATAGATGAACAATAAACATAAAACATGTAATCGGATTACATTTTTTTGGCTCTTAATATGACATACAACATGTGTACACAAAGACCCAGAAAATAGAGCATGTATCTACTATTTAGAACACTTATTTAAAAAATCTAAGACCTCAAAACAGCCTCTGAAATAGTAAATAGGGGAATACACGAGTTAAAAATATGTAAGCAATTATTACATTCGTCGCTGCGACTTTTAACGCACGTGTGAATAAACCTAAGCATTTTGTAGTTTGTTAGACATTGACATGCGACAATTTGTCGTGTTGCAATCGCACATATGTAATAGACCCTTTATGCGCCACTTGTGGGTGAATTAAATTATTTAAAGCATAAACCAATCGAATATTAAAACTATAGAAGAATATATAAGTACGTACGAGTATAACGACTTAATAATGCAGTCGCGACGAGTTCGTTGAAGCGAGTTAATATTTATTTCCAGTTTTAGTAAAGATAGAGTGGTATCAGAGAGTCAATATTGGCCGGGTAATGTATATTTAACGAATTCTCCACACTCCACACCAAACTGTGCTGGATACACAAGACGAGGTTGTGAAATGCCAGTTACAGACAATGCGCATACTGCAAGTATTTTGTACTTATAATCACTGTTATTGGTGTTTGTTCGACCAAGCAACCCGCGGCTCGTTGTGTCCGGCTCTTTGGCTCTTCGGATGTCTCTTTTTCGCGAAAGACCAATACTGCGAGTATTTCTACTTACAATCACTGTTATGGGTATGGGTTTGGCGTATAAAAGGTGAACCACGGCTCGTTATGTGCGGCTCTTTGGCTCTTCGGTTTAGGCTCATCCGCGATGTTTAGTGCAGACATGGAATTAATGAAGTTAATCTCGAAAGTGTAGATGCATTTAATCTTTATTATTTTTAAATGATAATTATTCTAAGGTTACAAAGTTAACAAAAAGTGTTTTTTTAATAGATTTTGTTTATTAATTGTTATTTTCATTGTTTACAGGTATGTACTCGGAACTGGTAATTAAGCTTAGCTGATTTCAAAGCTGGTAATGTAAGCAAAGCACTGACTACCTATGCTTTATTTTAATAAGTCAAATATTAAAGGGGACCTCATTCGAACCGTGTTTTTTTAAATAAATAGTAAAAAGGGTCAACCGTAAAAGCCCCTTCATGTATGTGCCTGCCTATTTTAAGTTAACATATATTTTCTTGTAGAATTGTAAAAGTAGTTTTCATCCTTACAACATAAGGTTACACGTATAATTGCGTGTGAACTATTGATTTTATTGTACACATTTAGTATTACAATGAGCACACAAAAAGCACAATGTATGTGTTTGCCTACATATTACCTGTCGATACCTGCGCAATACAGTTTGATGCAGTTTTCCCGTACTAAATCCTGCGAGGAATTTAGAAGTTGATACAAATGAAAAAATAAAATTCGCAATATGTCATTTAACTAGGTAATTAAGAGGGCGCTAGAAAATTACTGTTTCTCAAAATGGACAGTACATTAAATAAGATTGAGTACCTTTGATATAATAAGACTAGTTTTGTAGGTACGCGTCGCGTGTATGCGGCCAAAGTGAGATGATTAAAAAATATTTCACCAATGTTCCGATGACGTTCCATTGTACGATATTTAAAAATTTGCGAATTTCAAATCATTATTATTACAACACTTCAAAATAACTAATAACTTATTATCACTAATAGAAAAACAAAAACCCGACTGCCTAAAATTGGAGGAATATAACGAAAAAAATTATAGCCTGTCTCTCACAGTTTGGAGACGAATCCAGTATGACCTTACACGTTGAAATTCGATCGTTTAGGTCAGTGGTTCCCAACCAGTGGTCCGCAGAAGGCAAAAAATGGTCCGCGCGTGATTTTTAATGTAACGGACGTTGAGCCGTAAGCTCAGAAATCAAATTAAAGTAGTCATTATTTTTTTTATATCTACATAGTTGTGGTCCCTACTAACAAGATTGATATTACAGTGGTCCCTGACCAGGGAAAGGTTAGGAACCCCTGGTTTAGGTTATAGAGACGTACATACAAACGCTCCTAAAACATTACCCTCCTACCGCAGTCGGGTAATAAACAAATAAATGAACGGTACGTCACAAACAAGAATCTTAACGTAATAAACATTCCATCGATAAACGTACGAACTTACCAACGCATGTATGACAGTAAACAATTTTAAAAAGCTCATTGCTCTCACAGACCTTGCGATTAGGGCTGCCACCTTTTGCTTGCAAATAACGTATATTGGTTATGGTTGGTAAGAAAAAATACATAGTGTCAAAGTAACGTATAATTTTTTTTCTTTATTCTTATTTAATTATCGTGATCATACTTTATTGTTGTCATAAATTATAGACTACAATTACCAATAAAACTTACAATACTTTATTATAAACTAGACGACGCGCGCGGCTCCGCACGGTTAAAGTCGTTAAAAAATATTGAATTTATCATTTTACATATATTCGGGATAAAATCTATTCTATGTCCTATTCCTGGACGCAAACTATCTGCGTGCCAAGTTTCAGCTTAACCCGTTCAACGGTTAGAGCATGAAGGACTTACAAATATCCAAATATCAAAACATCTTTACAAACTTTCACATTTATAATATTAGTAAGATTACGGTAGGCAACCCTACTTGCAATACAAAGGCGCAATGTTTACGCGCGAGACAATGAACTCGATACTAGGTAGCAGCGAGTATCGAGTACGCGATACTCGATACGTTACGCACGCCTATCGAGTATTGATTCCATTGAATTACTTAATACTGTAACAGATAAACCTTCAGCTGCCTACGTCGCACTCCCACGCGTAATTGATTACCTCACAATTCGTACTAATAGGACTAATAATATCTAAACATTCTATTTTAAGTTGCAACTTCGTGCTGTTATTGTATTTTTACCCGACTACGGCGAAGCCAAAAGGAGGGTTATGATTTTGACCGGTATGTATGTATGTATGTGTTAGATTTTTGTTATTTCAGTATGGCAACACGGAATAATTTTTATGTTTTTTATGGTTGGTTCAATTGTTTTTTAGTTCGTAAAAATGTCTTGTCTTTTGTGAAGTGCAATGCAATAAAATAGTAATAATTTGTCCACAAAAACAGTTTTTCATTCTTAAGTTTGATTTGAACAGGTTATGGGCCCAGACGCGCCATACCTGTAAGTAAAATCAGTGACATCGAGCGATAATTTCGAAAAAATCGGCGAAAAGTGACGTTAAAACAAAAACTGAAAAAAACGCCATTAAAATTTTCGTCGAGAAGATTACTTGCTGGAGCAAGGAAGGACAGCACGATGGAAGCAAATAATATATTGAAACTGGAAGGAGCCCGAAATTGGAACATATGGAAATTTCAAATGACCGTACTATTGAGGGGTCAGGGATGGTTGGACATTGTGGAAGGACGGACTGTGAAACCTGAGGACTCTACGGATCGAAATACTTGGGAGTCTAAAGATGCGAAGGCTCAAACACTTCTGGTGACGAGAATGTCGGAAGATGTTATGTTACATCTTGTCACGTGTACAACTTCGTCTGAAATGTGGAAAAAGCTTCTCAGTGTATACGAGCAAAAATCAGAGACTAGCATCCATATCATCCAACAACGTTTCTTCCAATATAAATACGAAAAGGGAGTTGAAATGTCTGTATTTTTGTCAAAGATACAGGAAATTCAAAATCAGCTAAAACAGTTGGGTGAGGAAATTTCCGAGAAGTTCGCTATAACTAAAGTGTTAATGAGTTTACCGGACGAGTATAAGCATTTCGTGTCAGCCTGGGAATCTGCACCAGAAGACAAGAGGACATTTGATAATTTAGTGACCAGGCTGCTAATCGAGGAGGAGAGACTCAAGGAAAAGACTGAAGAAAAAGATAGTACATCGTCTTCGTCGGCGTTTGTAGCTAGAAGGAATATAAAGTGCTTCAAGTGCGGCAAATCCGGACATTTCCAGACAGAGTGTAGAAGTAATAAAGACAGTGAGAAAAAGGTGAACGATAATAAGTGTTATTACTGTGGTAAAGTCGGACATTACAAAGCGCAGTGTCGTTATAGAAAGTTAAAGGACAATAAAAAGATGAGTAATGCGTTTGTTGTGTCGGACTCAGTGCATAAACAATACGAAGAATCAAAATGGCTAGTTGACTCGGGAGCCAGTGAGCATATGTGCCGCGATCGTTCATTATTTTCGTCGTTTCAAAGTGTATCGCAAAAATCCGTAATAGTTGGTAACGGTGCGACCATTAGTGTATTGGGATATGGACAGATGGCGGTGCAAGTCAATAACGGAAAAGAATGGATAGACTCAACTATAGACAATGTGTTATTTGTTCCCGATTTGAAAACGAATTTGTTCTCTGTCAACCGCGCCGCTGACCGCGGATATATCATAATGACGGATGACACTTCTTGCAAATTTTTCAAAAATGGAGTTGTTTGTGCAATTGGAAAAAGATTTGAGAACTCATATTATTTGCATTTTCGTTTCAATTGTGAAGTTGCAAGTATTGCAAACGTAGTAACCGATGATTTGAACGAGTGGCATGAAAAGTTGGCGCATCAAAACTTTGATTACGTAAAGAAAGTTTTGAACAAAAATAACATTGAAATAAAACAATCTTCAGTTCCTCAATGTGAAAGCTGCTTAAAGGGAAAGATTCACCGGCTGCCATTTAAGAAAAGTGATAGTGTAACTACCAATTAAAAATTGTCTGGAGGATTTTCTTAATAAAGCGGAGAATGTAACCGGAAATAAAGTTAAGACTTTTAGAACGGACAATGGATTAGAATTTATAAACAAAGAAGTGAAGGAAATGTGTTCAAGGAGAGGGATAATTCATGAAACTACTGTTACTTATACACCGGAACAAAACGGGAAGGCTGAGCGGGAAAACCGAACTCTTGTCGAAGCAGCAAGGACAATGTTACATGCTAAGGATTTACCTAAGAAACTGTGGGCTGAAGCGGTAAACACAGCCGCTTTTGTGTTAAACAGGACAGGAAAAGGTAAAGATGGAAAATCACCATATGAAATGTGGACACACAAAAGTTATAATATTCATCAACTGAAGACTTTTGGTTCCCCCGTGTATGTACACATTCCAAAGGAAAAACGGAGAAAGTGGGACACAAAAGGAGAGAAAGGATTAATGATTGGATATGGTGAACATGTGAAAGGCTACAGAGTATATTTTCCGGAGAGAAACTGTATAGATACAAAAAGAGATGTGGTTTTCTTAAACCAAGGTGTATGTAAACAGGATGACTCAACAGTCATGTTGGATTTGAATGGCCAATCTACGCAAGATGAAACTCTTAAAACAATGAAGGTGAGTGACGTGACAGAAGAGCGAGAAACTCAAAGTACAAGTGATACTACTCTTACTACTCTCAATGAGTCTACAGGAGAGAGTGAGTCTCATAGCGAATATGAACCCTGCGATGATGAATTATCAGAAGTAGAGGAAACAAAGGTTCAGAATGAAAGAAGTAGGAGAGTGAGGAAACAGACGTCGTTTTATCAGTGCCATAATGTTGTGAGTGAAGAGATTGAACCAACTACATACAAAGAGGCTATGGAGAGGAAGGATGCAAGTAAGTGGAAAGAGGCAATTAAGAAAGAATTACAAACCTTAAATGATAATAATACTTGGAATTTCAGTGATGCACCGGTGAGTGAAAATATTATCAGTAGCAAGTGGGTTTTTAAGCTCAAGGGAAATAATAAAAGCCAGTACAAAGCTAGACTAGTGGCTAGGGGTTTTGAGCAGGTTAGTGACTTTGATCTAGGTGAAATTTATGCACCTGTTGCGAAGCTATCGACTTTTAGAGTTTTTGTTGCGATAGCTACTCATTTAAATTTACCAATATATCAAATGGATGTCACTGGCGCATTTTTGTATGGAGATATAGATAGAGATGTTTATATTAAATTGCCAGAAGGGGCTTACTCTGGGGAGAAAAATATTGTAAAATTAAATAAAGCATTGTATGGTCTTAAAAATTCGCCTAAGTGTTGGAACAAAAAGTTTAACTCTGTAATTAGTAGAGAAGGTTTTATTAAGTCTGATAATGATTCATGTTTATTTAAGAGGTCCATCGGTAAAGATAAAATGTATATGTTGTTGTATGTTGATGATATTTTGTTTTTTGGTACAAGTGAGAGACATATCGTAGAACTTAAGGATATTTTGAATAAAGAATTTGAAATGAAAGACCTGGGACGAGTGTCAAATTTTCTAGGCATAAATGTAAAGCAAAATTTAGAAACAGGTATTACTGAATTGAATCAAACAAGTTATTTGGAGAGTATTTTAAAAAGATTCAATATGGAAGATTGTAAAGGTATGTCAACCCCTATGGACATCAATTTTAATACTAAAATATTTGCAAATGAAACTGTTCATAAAGATAAAAATATTGAGAAGTTGTGTAGGCAAATAATAGGTTGCTTAATGTATGCAGCATCGGGCACAAGACCCGACCTTTGTTATCCAATTTCTTTGCTGAGTAGATATCAATCAATTGCAAATAATGAGTTACTATGTGCATTAAAGAGAGTTTTAAGATATATTAAACATACATTAAATTACAAATTGGTTTTTAAATGTAAAGATACTTGTTTACAAGGCTATTGTGATGCTGATTGGGCAGGTGATGTATTGGACAGAAAGTCAACCTCAGGTTATATGTTCAAGTTGTCAGATTGTTTGGTTCTGTGGTGTTCTAAAAAGCAAGCCTCAGTCAGTCTGTCTTCCACAGAATCTGAGTATGTGTCAATGAGTATGGCTGCTAGTGATGCGTCTTGGCTAATAAATTTATTGACTGATTTTAATTGTGAAAATATTTGTCCTGTTAATATATTTTGTGATAATCAGTCAGCAATAATAAATGCAAATTCTGATACTATAAAAAGATTGAAACATATAGACATTCGACATCATTTTGTTAAGGATTTAGTAAAAGAAAATAAAATCTGTGTTAAATATATTAAGACTAATGAACAACCTGCAGACATGTTAACCAAGGTTTTAAGTAAGGAATTAATTCTGAAACATTTGAATGAATGTGGTGTAACAAATTAATGCCAAACTGTTATGTTATGTTTATAATTTTGTTTAGATATAAATGTATCATAAAAATATATTTGTGTTGAGAAGGGGTGTTAGATTTTTGTTATTTCAGTATGGCAACACGGAATAATTTTTATGTTTTTTATGGTTGGTTCAATTGTTTTTTAGTTCGTAAAAATGTCTTGTCTTTTGTGAAGTGCAATGCAATAAAATAGTAATAATTTGTCCACAAAAACAGTTTTTCATTCTTAAGTTTGATTTGAACAGTATGTATGTATGTGGGTATGTATGTATGTTCATCTGTTCCCTTGTAACTCCTAAACTACGGGTCATAACTTGACAAGTGGGGTATCATTAGAAGCGTCTCGTTATTC
>LGAG01000726.1:210183-226962 GCA_001278395.1 Lerema accius
GGGAGTTCATGGTGTGACTTGTATAAACTTGATTGATGATATTGGGTTTTGAAACGGTTTATTTGTGTATCTAAATTAAAGATATTTATTGCTGTTTCTTTATTTTTAGGTTTTTCTTACTAAAATTCATAAGCTTTTTTAAATATGTTACATTAATTTGCACCTAAATAGTGGCATCACATTGAGCAATATAGTTTATTTTATTATTATCCTAAAGTGGTGTTTATCATTGGTTTTTTATGTTAGTTCAAGAAAAGAATTACCACACATTTATTGTACTATATATACATCCTAATAATAAAACTGTAACAGGATCAAAACAACTAGAAATTTTAGTAGAGACAGGGTTAGTTATGAATATAGAGTCCGAGATCGTTTCTTTATTTTCATTGTCTGTTCAAGTATCAAGCAGTGTATTCTAAAAAACGTTCCCGCGGGATAACAGGTAAGATTTTCACCGAAGCTAAGCGAGGGCGGGCCAACTAATTATACATAAAAAATTGAAAACACAATTAAGAGTGCATTACGTGCTCGGATATAAGAATAGACTTGTAGGTACCTACACAAATAACAAAAGTTATCCTTATTGTGACGCAATTTACGTCAACCCGGTAGGAATTTGTCGAAATCAATTGGAATTTTCCACTGAGTGCCATTGTACTGTGAGCAATTCGCGTTGTTCCGTTTCCGTAAATAAACTCAAAAAAATTACCTTTCCGGCTTCAATGAATATCCCACTTGAACAAACACTATTCTGGGGAAGGTTGGAGAGCGTTTGTTGATGCCAGTATTAATAGAACACGATTTTTTCAGAGCATTGATTGAGAGGTCCGTCCGGTTCATGTGAAGGTGTTCGTATACATTCATACAGAGCGTCCCCTGGTGCATTTGCGACGTAGTGAAGATGTCCTTGATAGTCCTTCAATATCTCATGGAATTTAAATTTGAGTATGATCATGATATAGTCCATTCTTTTTAACTTGTCTGAACCAAAACAATTAAAGCGGACTGATGTCAAACGAAACGAATAATGTCGCTAATGTCAGTTTAGTTTGTCAGATGTTTTTTTTTATAATGGTTTATGGCTTGGATGCAAGTCTTTTAAGCCAAGGCTTGATACAATCAGAAACTTGAGTCTTCAAATCTAAATCTTTTCAACGGTGTTCTTGATGAACTTGAAGATAGGCAAGAAAAACTTCGGGTTTTTAAATAATGTCAGATGAAGATTGACACAAGAACCAATAGGAATGAGAAGAGTATTAGTCGACTTCACTATAATGAAACTAACTGAATCATGTTTATTATTATATTATAAATACTTCTATAATCGATTCCCTATAATCGATCATTTATGGTCTTAAAATGTATAATATGTCTGTGTTAAAAATAATAAAAATGTTCACAAGTATTATAAATGAGACATTAATAATTCGATATGTTTATTCGTTAACATCATTAACATTCTCTTTTGATAACTCGATTACATTTAAGTCGAAATGATAGAGCGAAAGACGTCAAACAAGTATATTTATGCTATATTACTATAATGATAGCCGTTCAATTTCCATCTACCACTATTTTTTTATCGTAATTTGAAATAGTCTTTATTAAATTTCATGACTTTTCATACGATTAGTTGCCCGCCAAAGATAAAAAAACTTTCTTATTATTTTGTTTACATCCACAGAGATTTATAGTAACCTTTTGTTTTAGGTTACCTAACCTATTAATACTTACCTATTAAGTGATATTCTTTGCAGTAAGTATATACTTAGTAAAAAAAATTATAACACTCGCTTCTAGACGCTTATGCACTGTTAAAGCGGAAATAAGTTCAAAATTCAAAAATGACCTAACCAATAATGTGTACAAAGAATAATACTAGATTAAAATTTTGTAATAATGTAAATATCGTTATTAATAATATTGAAAGGATATAAATTCTTAATTAACAAAACCCCCAAATCGACACATTACTATGTTTTCTTACTTTAATGTGTGTATTATTTTACTGTGGATCGTTTTTAATTATGTTTATTGATTATTTGGTTGTTTTCCCATTTCAACAGCGTTAAATAAAAATTGATAACTATCATTAAAAAAAAAATTCTTCGATAATCGATACGTCTTCGATTATTGCTTTTATGGTCCCCGAAATGACGTCTACTGTCAAATTCACAGAGTACTTTGTTTTATACTGAAAGTCAAATTCCTGAGCTGCATAACATAGACAATATGAGTATACCTGCATAAGCGGTCTGTACTACCTAGTTTGTGATAAGCGGGAATTCCCCAATTTATGGTGAATCGACGCTTTCGACGGTCAATTTGGGAGTTTAGGAGATTATAATAGCTCAAGGCATAGATAAGAGTATATACTAGCTCAAGGCATGAACGCCGTAATGATTGAGAACGGGGAAATTCAGGGAATGGGCAATTTAATACGTTTAAGTGGATTTTTCAGTTCAAGCCCCATTTGAACCCCAAAAAGAAGTTTAGGTCACATGTAGCAGAGAAAAGAAGGCAAGACGTAAAAAAAAACACGTCAACTTTGAGGACTCAGCTAATGTAGCGGGGAATTTCGGGAAATTGGCCCTGGCTTGGCGGGAATCTATAACACAATATAGAGACAATTATTTCAATTGTGTTTTACATTATTACGTAGTTCAGTGCTGATATTACCTAAGAAGGTAATAATTTCAATATAAATAATTGAAAATATACTTTTTGTTTTATTACGCCCCGTTAACACTTATGTGAGTTGTGCCATTGTGATAAAATAAAAGCAATAACATTTCATGTCGTAATGCTTCTAGTTTACGTTGCGTTCAACTATTTTTGTTATGTGGTAAGTGCGAATTTTAAATAAAAAGAGAAATATCAGTATTAAAATACTTCGTTAAAAATGCATATAAATTATGTGCATAATCCTACTAATATTATAAATGTGAAAGTTTGTAATGATGTTTGGATGTTTGGATGTTTGGATGTTTGGATATTTGGATGTTTGGATGTTTGTCCCTCCTTCACGGTCTAACCGCTGAACGGATTAAGCTGAAACTTGGTACACAGATAGGTTGCATCCAGGAATAGGACATAGGATACATTTTATCCCGATTATAGGTTCCCTTGGGATAAAATCAATATTTTGTTTATCGACTTTTCCGCGGGCGGAGCCGCGGGCATCGTCTAGTAGGTGAATATCGAAACGCTAATGTTCCTTCTTTTTCTGCCTAAATAAATCCTATATTTAAACAGCATGGTTCAATCTCAGACCAAAAAGTATTAAGACTCAGTCTTCAGAAAAAAAATGTGAGATATTTTTTTTTCTTTTAGAGAAACGTTATAATTTATGTGTGTGTGTATTTCAACTATACTTTTTTGTTCCGAAGGCGAAGTCTATATGTATAGTTTTTGGTTTGACTATAGGTTTTGGTTTTTTCTTGCTAAAATTCAAACGCTTTACGCTGCCCTTGGGTGGCGTGGCCCCGAAGTTGAGTAACCCTGCTCTAGACTCTTCATTACACATGACCTCGAAGCAAATAATACAGCAAGCCCCATAAAAAGCACATGTTTGCAGGTTGCCAAAGAGCGCACGGCCAACTTAGTAGTGCTGCCTCCAATAGTACTAGGATACGACGACTTATACCAGGATTCGGACGAAAATAATGAACATAAAAAAAATAAAACCGAGGAACTCCCTGGTGATGATGATTTCTTAGAGAACGGAAATGGATCTAATAAAAAGAAACGTCCAAAAGGTACAGACAAGGATCGTCGACCAGACAAAAAAAAGAAAGATTGTGATCTGGATTATAGAGAGGTTCAGCTGACTGGCAAGATGTATATATCGAAGAATTCCAACTGTTCTACGACATTCTAGATCAACATAAAATAGTACTTGTATTGGTTAAAATCTTCTATACCTATATATTTATGATTTAGTTAAAAAAATATACTTTTAGGGTCCGTTCAGACAGACCGAATTTGAGGGCATCGGCTCGCATTTTTCTATTCACCCAGACCGGATCGTATATGCTAGAAATTGTCCAAAGCGGAGCAGTCAGAATTTAGAAAACATCTGAAGACTGATGCGCTCGCAGCCGGTCGGCTCCTCATATTATTTAACATACAGCGTGTCGAAGCATTCAGTGCACATGCTAAAATAAACCTAAATACAATTATACAGAACTTAGTTTCCATCGTGATATAAATCTGCTCTTCGCTACGAGCCGGTTTGTCTGAACGGACCCTTGAGAACTCCGTAAGAATGTTTGGCACAAAGCATAATAATATAACCTACGTCAGTGTTACATCTAGTGGATACTCTTCTATAAAATAAAGCTTAAAAAAATATTACTTGCTTTGCATATAAAAGATTTTGTAATGAAACAAATGTATTGTTAAAAATATATATTCTTTATACTAATAATACAATGTATTATTATTATTAAGTTATTATTACCTATAATCCGTTTTTTTAACTTGTCTTATTTTTTAAAACAAAGACATCAATTTCCCAAGTTTTTTTTTGTAAATATTTAAGCCTATTGGAAATGAAATCACTTAAACATTACTCGAAAATTGTGAATAACATGAAAATGTGTTATTTCCAAGAAGGTTTACTAAAACTGCGTGTTAAATAGGACAAGTTAACAAAAATAGACTGTGCCTTCATACTTAACTCTATCTTGGCCGCATAAATTATGTTAAATATCGTACTATTTATACCCGTTTCATATAAAGTCCAGTAAATACTGCAATGTCCTTATAAAGAAATGCAAAATAAAATGGGGATTCCTGTCTTGATTTCTCGTCCAATATTATGGAGGTTTTAGGTTCTGAACTTAGTACTGAAACAAAAATGATAATTTAATTGATAATAGTACCTTCCTGAGAGAGCTGTCATAATAAAAATGTTTTTTTTTTTAATCTTAAAGTTACAATTGTATCTTTTTTTTGTTGTGCCATTATTCAAATTTAAGTATTCAATACAAAAAAATGATTCAAAGTTCTTACTCTTATCAATTTAAATCAAACTAGAGTTTCATTTAAGGCAGGGTAGATGAATGTTTACTTGGTCAGTGGTCAGAAATATCTATGAGTAAAACCAGTAATTTTTAAGATGGATATTGCCCACCCCTGCCTTCCTTAAGGTTTGTACTATTAAGTATAGTAATTCCTAGTACCTACAGAAACGAAATTGAAACAATAAAAACATCATTATTCTATACTTACATGTCAGTACTGAGATATTTGTACCATTTTCATTTATCACGACATTTCCTATTTGTGCGACGTTAAAATTATCACATTTCTCTTGGACTTTCTGAAACAAATTACAATTATGAGTGAGTTTCAGTGACCTTGAAAAATAGATGTAAAAAAAATATTGTTCATAATTCACGGCATCAACAAAGTGAGGATTAGTAGATTTATTTTGTAATAGTGAAATTCCTTGATAAAAAAGTTTCGAGTCCTTTTATTTTCGTAGCCAGCTTCGTTGTCCCTGTACGATCATGATGTTGTTATTTACAACAGGGATTCACAAAGTAGAGATTGTAGAAAAGTTATCATGGTTGCACCAAAATTAAAAAAAAATAATTCTTATACAAATTTCAGTGTTGTAATCATTTGATATGGGTGATTTGATGGGTGATCTGTCATCTTTAAAATTTGAGAACCTTTGGTCTAAAGTGAATAGGCTTCTTCTAAGTTAGTGAACCTTACCACCTAACACTACACCTTCACTTTCCATTAGTTCATAGTCAAGCACTAACTTTGTTGGTAAGTATATAAAAAAATCCTCACCTCATTACAAGGAATGTGGTTTTGAGAGCTAAACACAATGCTAGGTGCCTCTAGCGGAGTCGAGAAGGTAAACAGAGGATGGACACATGCTACAGCTGCGGCTAAACCTTCCTCCACTAATTTATTGAACACAGTATGAATAGAGCTCACTTCATTAGGCACTATTATTACTAGCTTGAAATCATCATCTTGCATTGGTAGCTCTAGCAACTGGAAAAAAAAGCCTTTCATTATACTGTTTTAAATAGATGTCCAGTAACGAGAATGGATCTTGATGGCAGATAGATAGATTCCACATTTGATTTATTGTATTGTCTTGTGTACCTATATATATTTACATTCTTGAGAAGGGAGTTATGTAATATAGCAATTCATGTTACGCAAGTTAGGTACTAAACCTCAAATAAGTTTAGAAAGAAAAAATAATGTTGTAAATTAAAAAATAATGTAGGATATGATAAAAAATCAATATTCAATACATCTTACTTGGGTCTTACCCTTGCTTCATATTTAATATCATCAGTGTAACTAAAAGAGTTGTACACTTTCATGATGTAACTTGGCTGACTGCACTTCCAAACACCCTGAAATTAAAACACATTTTTACTAAATTTCAAGTATCAAGAAGTATAAAATATATTATAATTAGCTTTTATATTCTGGTACAATAGATTTGCACAGGAATATTTAGGATCCACAGAATATTTTGCTATCAATTTACATTGGATAACTGCACATTTTTAAAATTATAAACACAATTTTATGACTCGGACTGTGCTGATTATGATATAATACAATGTAATAAAGAATACATAATGATAGAGTTTATAACCACCTTATACAAACTAATATTGCATAGAAGTGATGTACTGGTGGGTAAAATATAATTCTTCATATCCTTCCCACTGAAACGTCCATTCTGATTTATCTGAAACAAAGTTATTGGTATAAATTAATCATTTGCAATACTTTACTTGTTTAGAATTGTTTTACCATTTAAATAAACACATATAGGTGCTTCGAAGTGCATTAGAATGGGGTGTCAGATTGTCAAACTAAATCATTCAATTTAAATAAGGGACTTTGGAGCATAATAAAGGGTATTGAAATTAGTTTTTATCATTTAATTTTTGTTTATAGCATTATTGATAAACTTACCCATTTAGTAACAACATCATGATTCTTCTCAAATTCTACTTTCTCAATACTGAAGCCTGAAGTATCATAATTTTTTTCAGCATTGTATGACGGAGATATAAACAGCTGAGTTTTACTAATAAATCCATCCTTGATCTTTAAATCTTTGAATAACTGTAAACGTAATAGTAACAGAGAAATAAAAAAATAACATTCTAAGTATGGGCTTTATATGAACACCTTAGAAAATACACACACCTGTAAATACTTCTTTTGGTATGATGGGCCATTTTTACAAAGTGACAGAAGATAATTGGTAGCCAGAGGAGACGATAACCAACTCTTCATCTGATATTCAGTTACCTTAAAAGAAAATAAACATTTACCCAATTTAAAAATGTCAATTAAATCGTTGTAAGCTAATTTTCTATCCGCTTAAATTCATAACAACCCCAAAGTTATATTAAATGTACGAATATTAAGTAGGTAAGTATATTGAAATTCAAACTGAAACAGAAAACATAATTTACTTACGAATTATTTCCTGATGATCACCAAATCTGACAGAAGTCATTTTGATTACAGTCTAATGTCACAAATTCACAATCTTTGTGATAAGAGCGATAAAGTTGATAAGAAAGGTCACAATGATACTGATTCGTTCAGAAATAATGATTTCTTATCTCTACTTTACCATAGAGCATAGAGCTATTGTACAATAATTAAATTCCTTGGCAGTCTAAACTTCGGAAAGAATTAAAAAGTATTATTCACATCTTTCTTTTAAAAATAAAAACATCGAGTGGTTGCCTATTCTTTATTATTATTTAAATAATGCTATTATAATTAACTTCGTTAAACCTAAATATATTTATTTTCATATAAAAGTCAAACTTCATCTGATGCCAAAGTATCAGGTTGCGAATTTGAACTTTCTTTATCAATTGCAGCAATTTCAGTTTCAGGTACAGTTGATGGGAGTTCAGAAAGGCTTACACCGGCGTCTCTTAGCAAAGCCATCAAGGTTGCCAAAGAACTAGCAAGCTGAAAAAATTAAAACACAACCAATTATATACCTCAACCAGCAACTCTTTAAAGAAATTGGTTTTGGCGCATACGTAAAATACCTTCAAAATGCGTCATATGATATTTTCCCTACCTGAGGATCAAATTTGTCTCCTCTCAATAAATCTGCAGTGATTCTAGCTTCTTCTAGAGCTTTTTCAAAGCGGCCTACTCGAGCATGTCTTCCAGCAAGATTTAGTCTCAGCATTGAATTTTCAGGAGACAATGCTACTGCTCGAAAATATGCTGAATCCGATCTACTGTCTCCTAAACGTTCTAACGCCACACCAATAAGTAACACCTGTAAAATTTCATAATTCAACTATTTAAATAAAAACTAACAATAGCACCAATATAAATGTAATTCTGTAACTAAAGTCCTTACAATGTTTTGTCGGAATAATTCGTTATATTTTATATTTATTCCTTCTGTTTTTTTTTACTGAAAAAAGTTATTACTAAACAATTTTAGTATCGTCTATGACTTTCTCGAAGTTAAGTATACAGAAGAATTTGTAGTATTTGAAATAAGTTGACCATTTAAGATAATCAAATTAATGCAGAATACCGTATAAGGTTGCAATGGTTGCAGAGCAGCTGCACAAGCAAGGCGACAAAATGCGGAGGCAGGCCTCTTGCATATTAGTAGTAACAATCCCAAGTTATGATTAGCTCTTGCACTAAGTGGAGCTGCACAGACAGCACGCTGAAGACATGTGAGAGCCTGACAAAAAAGTGTTGTATCAGTTTCGCCAATTAACATTCTCTCATTGAGATTGATCAGTGCATTAGGTATCCGATATTTTAGTTTAAACTTACAGCTATAAACTTCTTCTTCGCTAACAAAGCCAATCCGAGGTTAGCATAAGCGGCTACACATGTTGGGTGTGCTGATAGAGCTGCTTTGAGTCTCCCCAGTCCGGCGTCGATGTCTTTATGCTGCAACATCATTGCCGCGAGGGCCAGCGCCGCAGCGTGCTGAGTGGGTTGCTGCGACAGAGCAGCTCCAAGCAGTTGAAATGCCTGACGAGGATCTCCAGCTCGGAGACATAAAGCGCCTGCTGCTGCTAATGTGTCGGCACCACATGCGTGAATTCTATATCATAAATTTTCGTAACATTGTAATGATTATATTTTTGTCATTATCAACCAATTGTAAGCCTCTTTACTTACGATAATGTATGATCGTAAGCTGCTAAGGCACCTTCCACATCGTCATGGGCCAGAAGTAGCTTAGCCAACAATGCTCCAGCTTGCTCACCACCACCTGCTTGGACAGCCGTTTTTGCCCATTCTACTCCATGCTCAATATCACCGAGACTCCAAGCGCATTTTGCTAAAATAATTTATTTCCCAATTTATACATCACGTGCAAAGTTTAATTTTACATAATAATATTTATTATGTTTTACCTAAAGCACAATATATTTCTGGATCTGGATATTTTGATAATTTATCAGCTTCCAAATAAGTTTCTAGGGCTAGCTGGAATCTACTTTGATTAAATCTGAAATACAAATACAGATTTATTAAAGCCTGTTTCGATTGTAGATGTAGATTGCTCCAAATAACATAACATTCTTTCAAATAAAAAAAATCGAATATTATAGACATTCCAAAACCAGATACAAAGAACAAAATTATAACATACATTTCGATGCTTCGACTGAAAAAATTGAAACTGTGATATGGTGTCTTCACTACGAACTCATAAAATACACCATTTTATTTTTCTGTTCTTTTTATGAATTCTAATTTAAAAACAATTTATTATAATCATATTACTTACAGACATTTTGCAACCTGCTTTAAAGGTTCTGGATCTTGAGGCTGAAGTCTGATGCAGCTGTGGAATTTGTCAAGTGCTTCTTGATATCGACCGGCATCAAACAGTACCGACCCCTAAAAGTAAATTCAAACCAAAACTAGTGGTAGGTACTTACTTACCTATATAAAGTGTGTCAATAGACGTTACTTTAAGTAGGTACACCTTAAATTAAGTTATACTTGTTCTTATCCTGTGATGAAACTTTAATTTAATTATATTACATTTTATTTTATAGATATATAACGTCCTTAGTAAAAAAGTATCCACGCTAGCAGGCATGCTATACTATGCTATTGTTTTTACGAAAATTATTTGCCGTCTCGGTTGTACACAAAAGAAAAAACAGGCTAATTGTGTTGTGTCCGTATTATTATCTCCTTGTCGAGTGCCCCTATAACATGACATTATTATAATATATTATAATAGTAGTATAAAAACTCGCTTGTCTTACAGAACCTTGACAAAATGTGCATATCTGTGAGTATTATCTGATTGTATTTGAAGTTCATCAGCCAAGTTAAGACACGCCACATGTTCCCCTCGAACGTAGCGGGCATGCAGAAGCCAATTACGGGTTCCACGGTGAAATTCTAAAAAAAGAAATAAGCTATTACAAATAAATAGTTTTTAAGTAACAATTATCAATATTTATTACAATGAGAAATCAAATTAGGGCTCATAGACTTAATGGTAATATGATATCTTTTTTTTTTGAATTTTTTTAATATAATTTTTCACCTTCATTTGTATGATCATTTTTAATGGATTGTTTAATCATAATTAGTTACTTTTTGTGAGTAGATGAATGTTTGAAAATAGTAACCATAGCGACAAAATGAAAAACATGTTTTATGAGGCTTTCACATTCTAGTTATTTTCTATTATAAAAGCAATGATATTTAAGTACTTAACAAATATTTAAATAGATGTTAGAAGTAATTTCCTTCTACATAACATACTAAACGATACAATGATTTCATCATAACCATAGACTAGCAAGATACAGCTAATTTCTAAACGTTATGTGTATGTCACTGTCACTTGACAAAACATGACAACACAAAAAATAAGTGTCATGCTGTCATGTGAACTTATTGACCAAAAGTTTAAAAGAATAGAAAGAATTTAGTAAAATTGTCCGTGTAATATAACTAAATCAGTGTTTTTAATCAAATTTAATTGAAACGTAGAAAATACTCTGTAAATTACATAGAAATAAACATGGAAGACACGGCTAGACTAGCACAAATTGAAATGATTGTAAACAATGATAACGCTTTCAAAGATCTTTTGACTGAACTTTTACAATTCATAAATCATATATTGGAGAACCCTCACGATCATAATTTTCGTAAATTAAAAAGCGATGCGCTGAAACCTTTATTGAAATATGAAGATTTTCGTGCGTACCTAAAATACATAGGATTCGAGTTGGTAAGTTGTTTTTTGGATTTATTTTGTAGAAAGTAGATTGAATAATTAAAGGATATCAACTATTAAATGTTCTACTGCCAGTTTTTGGACCCCCTTTAATATAGGAATATAAATTACACTTATTTTATAAGAGTTATACTACAAAATACTTTGGAACATTCTTCTAATAAGCACAAAAACTAATTAATTCCTATGTGGTTTAGCAAACTGATGAATACGTGTTCCCACAAGAGCAGACACTGACCAAATTGAAGACAGCACAAGCTGCTATTGAGAAAAAAATCATATACTGTTATGGACTAGAGAAGTGTGGCTATCCTCAACCAATGGTGCGGCCTCGTAAAAAATTATGTCATTTGACACCAACATATATGGTAAGATTTATATAATACATCAGCACAGTTCCATTAAAAAGAAAAGCCATTCAGCTGAATAGTAATGTATGTAAATATGTTGCCGTTCAAACATATTATGAAGCTGGTATGATTGATAGTATATGGCAGGTAATTGATTGATTTTTGTGCGTCACCTATTTAGTCGCAATTATATACAACCGGTCTGTCTATTCTTTTTTAAGGGTCTGTGTGCTGCAGTTTAATATATTTACTGTTGTATGCTTTTTGTTTATTAAAAAAAATAACATCCCTAGATCATTTAAAATTGGAAAGACAATTTTTTCCACAGCCAACATACAACGGTTTCCTTCAGACTGTACAAGAGTTGTTTAATAAGGTACTGGCATACGAAGATGAGGAATTGCAGGAGTTTGCCCGTTCACACATTCCCCTCACTCGTCTACAAGTGCGCGCTTGTGAGCGAATTAGGGAGCATCAGAAGAAAATTAAGACTGGTACGCAGATTCTGTAACTAAGTATCTACCATCAAATCTGTACTAATAAATAAATATGTGATTGTCTGTCTGTAATATCAATGTAATAATAATAATAATCTTTATTTCGGATTTCATGGATCCATAAATAATTTGTTAGTGTGAGTAACAATTTTTTCTAAAAAGTATTTTAGTAGTTAGTATAATTAATACGAGTGTGTCATTTCCCTAAGCCTATAACTAGCTCTACCCAATGTTTGTGGATAGGGCTATCTACTTGGGCAAAAATCATTTTCAATAAAACAAAGTCTGTTTTGTTATTTTGATGTGCGGGGGAGCTTCTTTCCCTTTTCTCCTCTTCCATATTAAAGCACCGTTACAAACCAGGGATAGATTTAAAAAAAAAAATTGTTTGACGAGCGTAACTGTATCATTGATACCTATACCTCGTTTTTTTTTGTCGTGATTTAAAAGGTAAACAATCTTGGCACTACTTTTATTTATTTAAAAAATTTAAAAAATTTAGAAGTACCTATACAGAAATTTATTTAAACATGAAATTATTGTTTATACTTTATTTTTTTTTTATTTGTGTCGTATTTTTAAATCAATAATTACAATAAAAAGACACTGTAAGATTGTTTTCTTTTTAAATCACGACGAAAAAACCGAGGTATATATGAATGAATGATTTTGAATTTTCAACTCAGGAGCATTGAAAGGTGAAGACTTGACATTCGAGATGGCATTGTTAGCGGAGTTGGTTAGCTGGTTCAAGAACAAGTTCTTCTCGTGGGTAGACACACCGCCATGCGCCAACTGTAGCGGCACTACTCGTCTTATTGGACAATGCAGGCGCGCAATAGACGGAGAGACTTGCCGTGTTGAGGTAGAATAAACTAGTTTGCATAGTTGATAATGGATTGATGACGTAGCCTAGTTGGTAGTGACCCTGCCTGCGAAGGGGTCCCGGGTTCGATTCCCGGCCGGGGCAGATATTTAGTTTGTTCTCGGGGCATGGGTGTTACTGATGTGTTATTTCTGTTGTCCATGCCACCTGTG
Source organism: Lerema accius (assembly GCA_001278395.1). Classification (NCBI taxonomy): domain Eukaryota; kingdom Metazoa; phylum Arthropoda; class Insecta; order Lepidoptera; family Hesperiidae; genus Lerema; species Lerema accius. Next base: position 223,350 of record LGAG01000726.1, read on the forward strand.
ACACAGGGAATCTTATTGTAAGGTATGAGTGTGTTAGTAATGGATGTATTCCCAAAGGGTACTATGACACCCTTGAGCTAATAGCAATAGTAATTTGCTAGATATTTGCCAACTGCTAAAATGAACAACAAATGAAGTCAAGCTAACAAAAAATTATGATAAATTCAAAATACGAATTGACGGATACGTAATACGTGGAAGGTGTCAAAATTAGTCTCATTTCTTTAACTAGGCCTATTATCCGTTACAAAAAATCATTAAGCCACCATTTCTAACATCTTAACAACAGCCTTATTTAATGAATCTATCCTAGTATCATCTCTATATCTCAGCAACATCTCTACATATCTCAGCAACTCTGCATAAACAGTTCTTATTACCAGGAGTACCGTTGCACGGTGTGTGCGCACGGCACATCGTTCCCGCGCCACGACTCGCCGCGCGTGTTGCTGCGCACGCGCCGCGGCCGCTGCGGAGAGTTCGCCAACTGTTTCGCGCTCCTGTGCCGCGCGCTCGGCTACGACACGCGATACGTCTACGACACGACCGATCACGTGTGGTGTGAGGTAACACTTTTGTTATTTCACTTGTGGTATGAATATCAATGGAGTTATGTTGTAGTAGTATTGTAATTGAAGGTCCAAGAATTAAAAACAAAGGATAAAAACTATAGTCTATGCAACTCACCAAATTGCTTTTAGTTTGAACAATAAATTTTCAAATTCAAATTCAAATCATTTATTTCGTCTTAGGAACCAATAGCTCACTTAACGATACTAAATATAATACCTCAAGGTAGACCCATTAGCGATTCGCTTCGATGTATCTTTTAGGTTAAAATCAATAATTACTACTGTTGTATGTTTTTCAATATGGCTGACAATGACAGCTGTCAGTCACGTCAGTTAGAGAAGTCCCATACAAAATTTGAATTTTAATAACTTTTGATAGAGTATACTGATTTAAATAAAGTAAAGCCTATATAACGCCCCGAGTTAAGGGTACTGTCAAATCAGCCGTTTTACGTGATGCTCTTTCAAACACACAGACAAACAGAGCCCCCTAACTTTCAATTTTATTACATGTACAGATAAATAAATAAATATTTGATTGGTCAACTATTCCCCAGGTGTTCGACTATGTCAGCTACAACTGGATCCACGTAGACCCGTGTGAAGCTAAAGTGAACACCCCGCTCATGTACTCGCACGGCTGGAACAAGAAACTATCTTACGTCATCGCCGTGTCACGTGACGACCTGCAAGATGTCACCTGGAGATATACTACGCAGCATAAGGAGGTGGGTGTGAGCTGGTTACTGTCCTATCCAACCTGGATATGACTGTCTTATCCAACCTGGATATGACTGTCTTATCCAACCTGGATATGACTGTCTTATCCAACCTGGATATGACTGTCCTATCCAACCTGAATATGACTGTCCTATTAATGTTACTATACCTCGTTTTTTTCGTCGTGATTTAAAAGGTAAACAATCTTGGCACAACTTTTATTTATTCCATTAATTTAAAAAAATATTTAGAAGTATTCAGAAATTTATTTTAACATAAAATTATTGTTTATTCTTTAATTTTTTTTTAATTTGTGTCTGTCTTATTTTTAAATCGATAATTACATAAAAAAGACACTTTAAGATTGTTTACTTTTTAAATCACGACGAAAAACACGAGGTATATGTTGATCAGGTTATTGTCCTATTGGTGTTACTGTCCTATCCATGTTAGTATGCAGTTCAAGTTTTTTTTTAAATTTATTCCTGGACTTAATCGCTGAGCGACTACATCGTCCCGTAAATAAAATGTAGAAGCGTGTGTTATTGCAGACACTTAAATCTATTAATATACTGTTACTGTCCTATGCAAGCTTATCTATTGTTCCAATTATTGTCCTGTCCAGGTTGTTGTTTTATTTAAGTGGAGCTTTCCAGGTTATTTTCCTATCCAGCTAATTTTCCTATGTATTTTTTAATTTTAATCAATATGTTAAAATTTTAAAAAGTCGTTCTTAAAAATTTCACTTTGAATTTAACCCCTTAAGGGGTAAAGCTTCTAAATTAGAAACTAATTAAAAAGCCTGCCTTTATTTACAAAAAATCTGTGCAAGGCACCACATTTCTTCAAAAAATATTTTCTACATTTTTTTTAATATTTTTTTTTTAGGTATTGTTACGCCGTGACCTATGTTCGGAGTCGGAGTTGATCGGTGGTATATTGGAGCTGCGCGCGCATCGCCAGGCGCAGGTGTCAGCCGCCCGCCGCCGACACCTGGCCGAGAGGACACTGCGGGAGCTCGTGCAGCTGATGGTGGAACGGTAACACCTGGAACTACACCTGCTCAACACTGTGTAGGGTGTCCTCAGCCCCACAGTGCAATACCCTGGGTCGTGGCTGTCACGGTGAACAGAAATACACGAACTTACACCCGGACTAACAGAAATTTAAATCCAGCATTCGAATAAGGCTCAAATTTAAGTCCACCTGTAAGCTTAAAGTTACAGTCCGTTTCAATAATATAAATTGAAAGTTATATTTACTTTTACACACGCACACACACACACACACAGAACATACATACAAAATGTTTTCCATACATAACTTACATAAAAGTAAAATTTCTCATTTTAACGAACATTGACTTTTTTGTTATAAACCTTATGAGACTTTGACAGAGATGTTTAAATGGAATGTTTATAGGAAGCCTGAAGACTACGAGACAGAAGGGCGCCTGTCAGGGTCGCTGGCGTGGCGGCAGGAGCGCGGGGAGGCGGGGCCCATCGCCGACGGACATGTCTTCCAGTTTGAAAAACTTGGACAACATGTTATCAGGTAATTGGCTTTTAAATTCAGATTCAGATGTATGTACAATACAATACAAGAACTCTTTATTGTGCGCCTCAGGAAATATATAAAAAGTAAACAATCTTGGCACTATACCTCGTTTTTTTCGTCGTGATATAAAAGGTAAACAATCTTGGCACTACTTTTATTTATTTCATTAATAAAAAAAAAATTACAAGTATACACAAATTTATTTTAACATTAAGTTATTGTTTATTCCTTAATTTTTTTTTATTTGTGTCTGTCTTTTAAATCGATGATTACAATAAAAAGACTGTAAGATTGTTTACTTTTTCTAACAATATTATTGAAACGGAGTATAACATTGACTTTTAAATCCTGTTGTATATGTAGTAGGTTAGGTTAGGGAGGATTTGTTACTCTTATCTACGGGATGTGGGGATGTCTCGAAGTCATTTTGTATTTTATAGAAAGGTAATACAGCTCCAGTTAAAATCTCAACGATTATTGTGACAAGAAAATTACGGTCAGTGGAAAAATACAAACCAAATCTGCAGAAAAAATTGACAATTGTTAACAACGTGTAAGAAAAAAATTATTTTCTTTTACGTCACAGAGCACTGTCTGCCCAGAAATGTACTGGGAAACTTATATTTTTTTCGACTACGCTTTTTTTGTCCGAAGACGGAATCTATAATATATTTTTGGTTTGAACGTAGTTACTGTATGTATGTAACCAGGTACTACCCAAGTCGGGACGAGTACAAGGTGAGCTCCGAGGGGGAGGGACAGGA